>OY776279.1:53000432-53035432 GCA_963675445.1 Linnaemya vulpina | reverse complement strand
TATACTATTTTTATAGTTTATATATACCACCATTAACACGAATCAATAAAAAATTCTACCTTTGTCACAAAGGATCGCTTTTTAGGAGTACTTTGGTTGTTTAACGATGGTGGTACAATTTTATTTGAAGCCAAATTGCTCTCAGTAGTTTCATGGTTGCCTATATCAACTTCGTCATTTGCTAGTTCATAACTCACGGAATCATTACGTCTAACATCTTTATGGGTATCATGCCAGACATTAAAATCTTCTTTAGTGGACAAACGGCCCATTGAAACAGTACTTGTTAACGATTTCTCCAGACATGGAATTGGTTTTTCGTCCTAAAAAGAAAAATTTTCATTAACTAATGCTGTTTCAAAAAATTTAACAGTTTGCGAGTCATTAATATACAGTAATTATAATAATACGTAAAGAAACAGAGTACAAATTGTTCGGTTGATTCTGAAAGTTATTTTCTTTCCTCAAAATAAATTTAAAGGGTTGTTTTGGCATATTTGACGTTTTTTTAAACGTACATTCAGTAATTATTATCTGATTTTTGTGTCTTATTTAAACTCGATTAGGCATGTGTTCACTGGAATACACATTATATATTGCTGTATTTCCTCCAATTTATCGGGCATACTCTGATACCGACATCTCTCATATCTTTTGCGATTGTAACTTGAGCTCGCCTGCAAATCGCAATCGCTAAGCTTTCGGTGAGTTCAAGATTATAGCTAAGGTGAACTTATGAATTTAAAGTAACTCAACCACAAACTATATACAAAATGGCAGATTAATTAAATTAATTATGACTTCAAATCAATACAATGCATTTTGATGTTTTAAATCTCAGACTCATGTTGCTAATACTATTTTAGTTATATAATATGACACTTGATTGCTTGTTTTTCATTATTTCATTTTGAAACGTGTGTTCTTGTACTGTTTTAAATTATATATTTTGTTTCTTTTTTTTTTCAAATTAGTACACATTTTTTATCAGTTGTCGTTTTTAAAACCTCTTTAACTTTAATTTATGCTGATTCGCTTTTCCCAAAATCGTACTAATTTATATATATATATATATATATATATATATACTAATTTATATATTATATATATATATATATATATATATATATACATATACATATATATATATATATATATATATATATATATATATATACATATATATATATGTATATATGTATATATATATATATATATATATATATATATATACGAGTATATATATATATATATATATATATATATATATATATTTATTTATTTATTTATATTTATAATATATATATATATATATATATATATATGTATATATATATATATATATATATATATATATTTATTTATTTATTTATATTTATAATATATATATATATATATATATATATATATATATATATATGTATATATATATATATATATATATATATATATATCTATATATATATGAGGACTTCACCAAAGATGCCCAAGAGGACCTGTTACTCTGTGTGGCCCTTCGTTTGGTACACTACTAAGGGGGGCTTTCTTGGGCAAACGATTTTGAATTAGCAAAACCCTGGGCTGGCGGATGTTGTATTTTGGAACTTAAGTGTGTGTAAGTGAATTTGTACAAAAATGGCGCTCAGGTAACCGCCTCCGTCCAATTAAAACTTGGCAAGTCTCAAAGTGCGCTTAAAGTTCATCATCATTAATTTGGTGGTGTAGGTCCGGATGTCGTTTCGGTTAGTACGGATCGAGTTCGGACCCAAGTGAGTGGACAGGCAATAAATTAATTTAAAAGCGAGCTCGGAAAGCTCAGGAAATGGAAAGATTAAAAATCCAAATCCAATCCATTCCTGAAGAAGCTGGTGATCAAGAGGTCGCCTCCTACAATGGTGAACATTCCGGATAGGGGAAGTTTTACCACCATAGCTAGTGGTGGGGAACATCTTACGAGTAAAATTGTCAAATTAGAAGAGAAGATAGCAAAGCTGCTAGACTTTCTTACAAGATCGAATGGCCACAAGGATATAGTTCCGATGTCTTGAGATAGAGAGGCGTTGTATATGCAAATGTCAGATGAGCTAAGCAGTAGAACTGCTAGTAAGGGCAAAGCGCATTGACACAGGTGCAAACAAAGGATGTCGTAAGACCATTTACCCCTTCCCTACAGGTAGGACTTCAAAGCCAAGAGGAATAGGGCCAAGAAGAAGAGGAAGGACTCATTAGATGATGTCGGTGGTTCTGTAAGACCAGCGGTAGCGAATAGTCCTGAGTAAACCTGCTCACCAAAACACAGGTGAGTTCAAGTCGAAAGTAAAAGCGGTACTATATGAATCTACCGAAGTACGATCACTATCCCAGAAAGTTAGGAACAAAATTTAGGACATAGATGAATTGTCTTCAAAGGAGGACATCTATAACGCCATAATTAGTAAATCTAATGATCTTAAAGTTTTACAGATGACAGCAGTTAAATCACTGAGGAAAGCGTATGGATGCACACAAAATGCCAAAATTGGCTTGAGTGATTCTCTAGCTAGACGTCTTCTAGAGATGTCGAAAACACGCATCGTATGGGTCCTATGTCGAATACGGGAAGAGATGGCACCGAAAAGCGGCTACAACTATCTCGACTACGGACATAAAGCGAGTAATTGTAACGGCCAGGATCTATCCAAGAATTGCTTGCGGTGTGGGGAAACTGGCAACATAATTGGAACATGTTCCAATAAACTGTCTGGCATGCTCTGTAGAAAGGAAGCAAACACAAATGGTGACCATGTCACCGGATGTGTAGTTTGCTCGTATTACAAGAGAGCGCTACAAAAGCTTAAGGGTTAGAAAAGTACTTAACAATCAAAATGCGCATATTTCAGCTATATCTAAAAAATTGTAAAGCAGCACAAGAGTTGCTTAAGCAAAGCGTACAAGATTTAATTGTAGACGTCGCTGTAGTTAGTGAGCCATTTAAGAAGATTGTATCTGCAATTTGGGTTGCTGATAACACAGATACATCGGCAGATACCGGTTATTTGACATTGAGGAAAAAGTCAGCATCTCAATGTTGAGATGAGGAAATGGTAGATCAGTTATTGACATTACATTTGCCAACAATACCGTCATAAATCGTGTTAGCTGCAGAGTATCTGATTTTTATACTTACATTGATTGCAGTGCGCTATGTAACCCACCAGGCATATAGTTTGACAGGATGGAAAGTATCCTCTAATAAGGACAATTTTGCCAGCTGTGTGAATGATATGTACTTGAAAGTGGTACAATTGGTAAATCATGTCACGCGGACATGCGATGCATTTATGGTGAAGCGGAAAAGATCCGCAAAGGGGCCACTGATTGATTGGTGGAATAATGATTTTGCTAGCTTTGAATCCTGCTCGAATACGTGCCAGAAAGCAATATACAAGAAATCGAGGTAGGTTAGAAAATATTGCACACTAAAGAATTATAGGGATAAGAGAAGCGCCCTAAAATTGCAGTTAGTAGCAGCAATTGGCAGTGTTTTCGTAATATCTGTGATGAGGTAGATATTAATTCTTGGAGTCTTGCATATAAGCTGGTCACCAGAAAACTTAAATGCTTAGGGCAATCGCAAACGAGCGAAGGGCCAATCCTGGAGGGAATTGTATATCAGCTCCTCCCCCATCAGGAGGCACCACCTTGGAAGCACAGCCCTCCTAGTGAGTCTTTGGACTTTCCCTCGGCTACAATAACTGAGATCAAAGACGTTATCTCTACGTTTGGAAACAAAAGGCTACCGGGCCTAGACTGTAGAGACGAATATTATATTACTACATACACTTACTAGAAAAAGTCTGCGTACATACAAATAAAGCTAAGATAATGTGGTTAAAAATAAGTTACCGTAAAATTTATTAAAATTTAACACTTTAGTTTTATTAACTAATATTTTTTCATGCTCCAAACAAATCCCATAACAGAAAATTCAAGAATCATACCAAACAAATGCAAAAGAAAGTGTTATTATAGAAAAATATGCTAAGAAAAAGTCTGCGTACAAGAGTGCATTGACCAATAAAATGCCATTTTTTTAATAAGATAAACATTAATTTAACTAACTTAAAAAGTAGTTGGATAGCCTTTACGTTTGAGGACTTCAGCCAATCTTTTTTGCATTGAATGGCCGAGTTTTAAGGGTTCCTCACGAGATATTTTGTCTCATTCCGATTGCAAAATTTCTTGCAGCATATTTTTGAAATAATAACGTGCTGGCGGATTTGTGGTTCTAAAAATCCCATAAATGCTCAATGGGATTCAAATCCGGAGACTGGGGAGGCGTACGTAACTGTTTTGGCAAATTATAAAGCAGCCAAAGCTTAACAATATCTGCAGTATGCTTGGGGTCATTAAGTTCTTGAAATAAATAATTGTTCCCAAGACCAAGCTTTGCTGCGCATTGCTTACGATTTCCCTTTAAAATATCAAGATACACTCTCTAGCCCATGCCGCTAGCCGCCATACACTCCCAAACTATAACGCCTCCTCCACTGTGTTTTACAGTATTACACAATTAATTTTTAATAGATTTTACGGTAACTTATTTTTAACCACATTATCTTAGCTTTATTTGTATGTACGCAGACTTTTTCTAGTAATTGTACCTACATCAATGAACTTATCACAATTTTAAACAGAAATATAACATTACCATGAACACAAAACTTCTTAATTGCAATTCGGTTTCAAAATATGCTTATTACCCCATGAAGTTTATTAACATACACAATATCATAAAAATACTTAGTTGCCACGTAGAGATATTTTTTGATGAATTCCATTCCCTTATGCAAAATCAAAACAAGAATTGATTTTGATAGAATTATGGTGAATAAACATAAGTTTAGTATATAAGCATAGAAATAAGTTGAATAAAATCAGAATTAATCTTAATTCAAATTAGAAAATATATTTTATTAATTCTCCGAAATCGGCTTACAAACGCTGGGCTAGTGCGGCAGGAATCCCAAGATGATACTCAACCACCAAAGTAAATAATCCCTAATACTAATCACTCCACAGTATTTAAAGATGCCGTCAAGCTGTGTCCTGTGAAGTTTTCAATAGTGGTGTATGCATGCTTAAGTAAGGGGTTTTTCCAGCAAGATGGAAGAAATAGAAGTTAGTGTTAACACCTAAGAAAAATAAACCCCTAGATGACCCCTATGACATGGCCTATCAGAAAACCAATTTGGCTTCAGGAAAGCAAGATCAACAGTGGATGCTATATAAATGGTAGTAGAAACTGCTGCTCGAGCTATATATGGAATGAGTTGGAGGAATGGTACAAAAGAGTACTGTGTAGTTGTGACGTCAAATGTAAAGAACGCGTTCAACACAATAAACTGGATTGTATTGTTGATGCTTTAGCTCAGTTAGACATCCCAGAATATTTTATAAGAATAATGCAGAATAGTTTCCAACATAGAGAATTGATTAGTAGACATTGGATTAGTAGCGGTGTCCTCAAGGATCGATACTTGGACCGTTATTAAGAATGAGTTTACCTGAAAGAGTAAGTACAGTAGGATTCGCAGACAATATAGCCAAAGAATTATTAGAGGCAGTAACCATTGTAAATGCCAGTGTAGAAATAGTAAAGCCCTGGATTACCTCAACCGGATTAACTCTACCAGATAATAAAACTGAAGCAGTTTTGATTTGTAGCCGTAAGGCTAGGGAAACTATTACCCTGAATGTTGGCACCTGTTACATGGAACCAAAGGCATTTCTGATATATGTATATAGGCTACAAATATAATAGTAGAAACTGCTGCTCGAGCTATATATGGCAGAGTTGGCGGATTAGTCGGAGACATATAGCATCCAAAACACCAAAAACCTGCTTGGTGCTATCTCGGATTATGCCAAATACAAGAAATATGTTATGTGTATAGGCTAGCTGCTTTGAGAGTAGGTAGTGCATTTTAAACTGATCCCAATCGATTTAAAAATCATGAATAGCGATAACACAGACTTATGTTTACTGAAGTGGCAGAAACGTTGTTCAGCCAATATATTATATAATCCGACATAAATTGTGATGCATAACGGCACAATCTTGCACGAATGTAATCCATTTTGTACGAAAGAAGGATGCATGCATGTATGCATATGCACATAAAACTCTTTTATTTTAATTTTACTGCTGCATTCATAAATTTGGCGAATTGACGATTATAAGTGTTCAATTGTCTGTAGCGATAACAATCCATTTTCTGGACATTTTACATCAGACTACATATGTCATTTAAGTCCTTGTCAAACAATAAATTTTGTTTAACAAGTTGCGAAATGCCTTTACCTGCCAGAATGCGGTGACGTTATTACAGCATGTCACATATAGATTATAATAAAAAATGTTTGTGTTGTGAACCTTGTTGTAAATAAATTATTACTTTATTATTTTATTACTTCGATTATAAACAACACTGTAATGTATTTATAGTTACTTATAAAACTATCATATTTAATTATAAATTACACCATATATTATATTTAATTATAAGGTAGGGTACCGTCAGAAGTCGACCATGATAGGTATTTATAAAAATTACAACATATAATAACTTTACAAAAATAATTAAGAAAATTCCTGCGGAATTAATAACAACAAATTCTTAAGGTTCCAATATTGTAAATAAGTATATAAGCAAGACAAAATTTAAATAAAGGCTCAGATTTAATCTTGCCTATAATCCGGCAAAAATAAATTTTGTTTTTCACTAAGAGCTTTCACCAGCTCTAAAAAAAAAAAAAAAATTAAACAGGCATTTAAACTGCCTTCAACACTATTCAGCCAGTGGCGTTAATCAGCGCCGGCTGAAAACGGGTAGGAAAAGATTCTACTCAGGAAAAATAAAACAAATTACCACTACCTGTAAAAGATCTTTACAACATAACTAAGCCATGACAATTAATTTATTTTCAATAATGAAATTTTCTTGTCAGTCTTGAAAATAAAACTTATTTACTAAACACACAAAATAATTTGTGTGCGCAATATTTAATATTTTAATAGGTTATGGGCTCAGGACTCATAAAAGATATATAATAATATAAAATGAGTTATTCGGGGTTTAAAATAGAACCATTGTGTAAAGATAATTTCGACACATGGAAAATTCAACTAGAGGCACTTCTTATAAAAAGTGATGAATGGAAGTTTGTTAGTGGAAGTTTCCCAAAACCAAACAGCCCTCAAGAAAGCGTAAATTCGTGGGAGTCAGAAGATGCAAAAGCAAAAGCAGGGTTAATATTGTTAATATCCACCAGTGAGCTAAAGCAAATTAAAAATTGCATCACGTCTAAGGAAGTATGGGATAAATTACATAGCATTTACCAATCAAAAGGACCTACAAGCAAAGCAATGCTATTAAAAAGTATAATTTTGATAAAAATGAAGAATAGTTACGACATAAGAGACCACATTAGAAAAGTTTTTGATATTGTGGATAAAATAAACGAAATTTTATTAGAAATAATTGATGACTTATTAACAATTTTACTTTTATATAGCATTCCGGAGGAGTATGAATCTTTTAGAATTGCAATTGAAACTCAAGAGAAGCTACCAAGTCCTGAAATTTTAAAAATAAAGCTGTTAGAAGAATACGAAGCAGGGTAAAGAAATGTTCATGAGGAATCGTCAGATGTAATGATTGCAAAGAAAATATACAGCAAGTTTTCCAAAACAAACACAAATCAACAAGACAAAGGTGAGACATTTAAATTTGCATGTAATAATTGCGGAAAAATAGGACACAAAGCAAACGATTGTTGGTCGAAAAATAAAAACCAATACAAATATGGAAATAAGAACCAGGAGACAACCAGAAATGCGGAAATTGCACTTCAAGTAAATGGAGAGCATGATTCGTGGTGTTTAGATTCTGGAGCTTCATCCCATATGTGTTCAGATAAAATCCAATTTCATACGTTGGACAAACCATGTACTGAAGTTTTACATTTGGCAAGCAATGAATCAACTAAAATCGAAGATCATGGAACTGTGAAAATCAATACTAAATCAAGATTTACGTTTAAACTAAAGAATACTCTTTACGTTCCGGATTTAAGATCCAATTTATTATCAGTAGCAAAGATAACTGATCGTGGATTTGAAAAAGAAGCCATTGTAAGAAATCCTAAAACTGGTGAGAAATTATTCACTGCAAAACGAGATAAATATTTATATTACATTGAAGAAGTGATTCAAAAATATAAAGCAGTTGAATTACCGGGTATACAAGAATGGCATGCACGTTATGGTTACTTAAGCGACTTAAAAGAATTGTTACAAAAACAGAAGGTAAATGCATTAAGTTTTAATATAAATGAAAAATTAAAAACATGTGAGGCATGTATAAAAGGAAAGCTAACTCAAAAGCCTTTTAACAACTCAATTGCAAAATCAGCAGACTTATAAGAGGTTATCCAAACCGACCTTTGCGGTCCTATGAGAGCGCATTCAATTGGTGGTTCAAGATACTTTTTAACCTTCATTGATGACAAATCAAGATAGTGCGAAGTCTATTTTCTTAAGAAAAATAGTGAGGTATTTGAAATATTTAAAAATTCAAAAGTATAGTTGAAAACAGAACAAATCTGAAAATTAAAACTATTCATTCAGACAATGGAACTGAATACACAAATAATGAATTAAAAAATTTCTAAAAAGGGAAGGTATAAAACATGAATTTACTGTACCATACACACCACAACAGAATGGTGTAGCCGAAAGGGAAAACCGCACACTCTTAGAAATGGATCGGTGTATGTATCTGGTCTAAGTTGAAGTTTTTGGGCAGAAGCAGTTCTAATTGCAAAACTTATAAGAAACAGATGTCCTTCTAAAAGTATCGGTGGCGAAACTCCTTTTAAGATTTGGATTGGAAGAAATCCAACCGTAAATTATTTAAGGAAGTTCGGTACTGTAGCGTAGACACTAACAAAACTTAAATATAAAGGAAAATTTGAACCAAAAGGAAAAAATGTATATTTGTGGGATATTCAATAAAATCAAAAGCGTATAGATTATGGGATATAACAGATAAGCAAAATGGGATATAACAGATAAAAAATATTGACGGTTTTTGTAGATTTTCTAAAGATAATGAAGAATCTATATATGAAGAACCTATTGGTAATTTAAACGATGCATTTCAAACACCGCTTACAACAATGCGAGGTCCTGTAAGACCAAAGAAACTAAAAACTGAAAAGAAAGGTAGACCAAGAAAATTATTTAACACGGTTAATAATAATGAAATAGAACCAGAGCAATATGTTGCAAATATAATAAACCAAAATGATTCATTGACAGTAAATGAAGCTCTTTCTGGTCCTGAAGTAAACGAATGGAAGAATGCAATGAAATCCGAATACGAAGCATTATTAAAAAATATAAACCTGGTGTTATGTTGACTACTCGAAAAATAATAAAACCATAGAGTGCAAGTGAAGAAAATTCAAAGCAGATGGAACAATAGACCGTCACAAGGCTAGATTAGTAGCAAAAACGTTTAAACAAATACCTGGTATCGATTATACGTAGTATCGATACGTTTGATAATGGTTATTTCAGCACAATTGAAACTTGAAGTATATCAACTATATTTTGTCACTGCATATTTAAATGGTGATTTAGAAGAAAAAATTTATATAAAAATTACAAATGAAATCGAATTGTTTTTAGATGAAAATGAATATAAGAAACACACAGGCAAATCGTGCTTATTAAAAAAAGCGTTATATGGACTGAAACAATCTGGAAGACAATGGTATAAAAAACTAGATGAAAAATTGAAACAACTGAGTTTTAAACCACTAGATTCAGATAATTGTGTATACATGTCAAAAGAAGGGGAAGATATTACATTAATTGCCATTTATGTTGATGACTTGATAGTGGCAACAAAATAAAAGAACTGAAAACAGAATTAACAAAATCATTTGAAATCATTCTGTTTAGGTATTAAATTTAAGCAAGATCCGAAAACAAAAGAAATAACACTATCATAGAGAAAATATATAGAAAATGTGCAATATGGAAAATAATAAGGCTGCGTCAACACCAATTAACACAGCAGTAAAATTGTAAAAGGAAATGTGTCCTACAGAAGAAGAAAAATCTAAGGTTGAACTACTGGCTTATCAAAATCTAATCGAATCTCTTATGTATTTAGTAGTTTCAACAAGGCCAGATATTGCTCACATAGTTAGCGTACTAAGTCAATATAATACTAATTATAGTAAAGAACATTGGGTTGCTGCGAAAAGAGTCTTAAATATTGGATTACATTATATATCAACAAATGAGGAATTGACTGGTTATGCTGATACAGATTGGGGAGCTAACATAGACCATAGAAAATCTTATACTGGGTTTATGTTCAAATTAGCGAATGCTGCAGATAGTTGGGATTGCAGTAGCAATGTCAAGTACTAAAGCAGAATACATGTCGATTCCAGAGTCCACAAAAGAAGCTATACATCTCAGACGATTTCTGGAAGAAATTTTAGGCAACATACAATTAACAACCGTAATTTACAATGATAATCAAGGTGCGGGACTATTAAGCAAGAACCCAGTGTTCAATAAACGAACAAAACATATGGATATAAGACATCATTTTGTTCGAGAAAATGTAGCTAAACAAAATATAAAAATAGAATATATTAAAACAGATGATATGCCAGCTGCCGTTTTAACAATAAAACATAACAAATGCATTTCAGAAATGAGATTAATACATATTAGCATGTAATTCTTATAAATTAATAATTCAGGGGAAGTGTTGTATATAAATTGTGACTTTGTTATTTTATTACTTTGATTATAACAGCACAAGTAAACAAACCATGATAATTAATTTAATTTCAATAATGAAATTTTCTTGCCAGTCTTGAAAATAAAACTTATTTAATAAACACACAAAATATTTTGTGTCCGCAATATTTAATATTTTAATAAACCTTGAGGCATCAATATTTTCAATATGCATAGTAATAGTTAGTGATGCAAGGATAATTTGAAAAGAAACAGAACACCTATGGTATAAATAGGTGGTCTCTTACCTCATCTTACTTTAGACTACTCAACTTTATTATTTTTTCCACTTTGGGAAATGACATGGATTTTCTACTTCCTCGAATTTTAACTAGCATTTAGAAACCAAACTTTTATTATAGATTGCAAGTTTTGAACCTATTAAATCTAAAATAAATTTTTTTTCTCTTTAACTTTTATTTTCGTGCTCATTCTTTTTTCCCAAAAGTTATTTATTAAAATTTCAAAGTGATCAATTGAGGGGTTTTAGCTAGTTCCTATGCTCGTGCTCATTCTTTTTTCCCAAAAGTTATTTATTAAAATTTCAAAGTGATCAATTGAGGGGTTTTAGCTAGTTCCTATGCTAAAACCCCTCAATTGATCACTTTGAAATTTTAATAAATAACTTTTGGGAAAAAAGAATGAGCACGAGCATAGGAACTAGCTAAAACCCCTCAATTGATCATTTTGAAATTTTAATAAATAACTTTTGGGAAAAAAGAATGAGCACGAAAATAAAAGTTAAAGAGTTAAAACGACAATTCCCAAAAATATGTAATAATAAATTTTTTTTGTTACTTTACTACTATAATTTGCCACTTCTCCTACAGATTCGTGAACAAATTGTTCATTAGTAACTCATTTATACATTTTTACTTACAAGTTGTGTATTATGCGCTTGACCATTCGATCAGGCGCAACCATATTTCGAGATTCAGAATCAACATTATTAACCCTAAAGGTAGAAGGAAAAAATACACTAAACACTAGTGCTACGACATCATCCGAATCAAGCAAAATAGAGAAAATCAATACTACTAACACAGTCCGAAAGAAAATTTCTAATAGTGCTACAAGCACAGAAACAATTTAGAAGAGAATTAACTAGCACGAGGTAATAAATTACTCAACAGCGCGAAAATACTCCCGCTAGTTCCAATGTTAGTAGAGGAAACTCCTTTTTGAAAGCTTCAACTGCTTCACTTTCCATACAGCTAAAAGACTAGAGGGTTTCCTATTCTCCTTTTATCCTTTTATTTATAATAGATACCCTAAAAGAAAGATCTCAAAGAAATCAAATGTTCATTTGATTACCTTATGGCTAATTTTTAAGTTTTTAAGACGTTGCTGTGCGTTGATCGGAAAGTTAGAAAAAAATGTCTTTCAGTAATATTAGTTTTTGGGAAGAATTTATTGAATTATAAAAAGCCTGCCGCAATTGTGGGGAAAAATAGATTTATACCACAATACATTCTTTATTTTATTAAAAATAGTAGTTAATCTAAATTTCAAATCTGCAGAAGAAATACAGCTTTGTATATGAATATAAAAATGCACTAAATAAAAATCCCTTCAGTGATTTAGCTACTTTTTCAATGAAGTTCTTGGTTTTTTCATTTACCAATGCGGTTTTAGTGGCATGAATTTCGTAGAAACGAAAATTCGAAATAAAATGATATGAATCGCTACTTAATATTAGGTAAATTTTAAAATAACGAATGATCTCATTAAAAAATGTGATAAGAATACATATTATAATGATATATCGAACGACTCTTCAGAAGCTGAAGAATATTCATTGGATGACGTATTTAATTTATAATTTTAAAATAAGTTATATAAATTGTATTGAAATACAAATTAATAGCCATTTATGGTTGAAGTTACTTTGATTTTTTGTTAATATTATAATAATTTGATGTTAAATTGAATTTAATGATACCTTTTCTTAAAAATAAAAATTTTTTATGGATGTACATATATGTGTACATATACTTCAATATATATTCTGTTACTTTTTAATCAGTTTGTTTCATTGAAATAATGTGCAATAAGTGTTTATTGGGAAACATTTTGAAAAATAAACCATTTGTAAAGATATATTACCTAAGGTAACAAAAGTTAATACAATTAGCATTTTAGCAATATTTTGGCAGTTTAGAATTCTTTATAGCATTATTTTAAAGCCGATTTAGCTGTAAGATATTTTTGATATGGCCCCACTGGTACTGAAGTATGTTCGACAGTGTAATAGCAAAACCCAAATTTCACCGACGTACATGTCTGCCGACATGTATTCCTGTCTAATAGCCCTATAAGGCCAGATTGAAAAATAATGTTGTTTATATCAGATGCGGCGGACTTAGAAGTGCCTTCTTAAAAATAGAGCGACTTCGAATATTGTCAGTCGATCAAGACACGCGAATGAAATAGAGTTAGTCTTTGAGGAGACCGTAAGGGAACCTGATCCCAATTAGAGGCCCTAAACTTAACCCGGCCCTACGTAAGGGCAAATTACTCAAGAAAAAAGTTTAGGAACTGGTTTAAAATAGGAGACACGGTCCTTTTTCTGTTATAAATGTGGACACATGGGTGTTACGACACCCAGATGCTCGGGTCCGCATCCGACGCAGGAGCGAGCGAGCGATGGTTCTACCTCAAAATCTAGTTCAACTAAATGAAACTTCAATATTACACTCAGACGTTCCAATACCCCAACTACTTCCCTGCACTACGGAAGGCGACATTATTTTCAACAACAAATAAAGACCTTACGATCTTAAACTTCCCTACATGTTCCGAAATGTAGATTCAAATATGGAGTTAGGAAAGGTTTTAGAAAACTGATTGAAGCAATGCACTTTTATGAATGTTGACCACGACAGGCCATATGCCAACATACAAATATTTCAATTAGATTTACGGGCAAACATTTGAGTACTGGGGAAAAGCAGTTTAAGCTTTATAAGTAAAAATAACGTTCACATGAAAAGAAATTTATAACGTTTTACATAGCACCTTCACTATCACAAGAGGGTTATCTCAAAGTTAATTTTTGGAAAGCTTTTGCACTCGTTCCCAAATAATACTAGAAGTATCCTGTGTAAATCTAAATAATACAGATAATTTATTCTTCCATGACCTTAACAGAGGAGGAAGAGTTCTAAATTATCCGTCTTATGGAAGTTAGCCCTGAGGTGTACAACTCCCCTTGAGCACAACATAGATACGGGTGACGCTTCCCCAGTGAAATCCGGACACTATCCTCTTTCGGCTCCCAGACAAGAAGAAATTACTGGGGAACTTAATAGTTTACTGGAATTAAAAGTGATAGACGAGTCTATCTCACTCTGGTGTAGCCTGACAGTAGCAGTATGCAAACCAGGTAAAATGAGACTTTCCTTGGATTGCTGGAAATTAAATTCCCTAACTAAGAAGGATTTTCTGCAGCACATTGCCTTAAAGTCGCTGGCCTTACAACAAATGTCAACAAAAGTAAATTTTATCAACGCCAAATCAAATATTCAGGTTACATAATTGGTGATGACACCTTAAGAGTAGACCCGGTAAAGATTGTAGCAATCGTAAATTGCAAGTCACCTCGCTAAGTAAGACGATTCTTTGGGATGTCAAATTGGTATCGGACGTTTATAAACAACTTTTCAGCCTTATCAGGCTCTTTTACAGATTCTTTGCGCAAAAGTAACAAACCATTTTGGCTATCTCCAGAGGCCGTTGAATAATTTAACAAACTGAAATCCTCCCTATCAAACGCTCCCGTACTGGCGCAGCCAGACTTTTCATACAGTGTGACGCGTCACGAATAGGCGTGGGTGGTGTCTATACGAAGCTAAATAAAGCACAACGGATGTGTAGGGCGAGTTAGACAATATGTCGAAGGGCTGCTCTTTAAAATAGTTAAACACAATTTCAGCCTTCGATTGTCTATGGGACTAAAGGACTTGCATAGTAGAATAGCTCGGTGAAGCCTAAGGCTATAGAATTTTGACTTCGCGATAGAACACAGGAGAGCGTACCTTAACGTAGTGCCAGATGCACTTTCTAGATTTGACACAGATGAACTTGAGGTAAACCTTAATCCACCAGAAATCGATCTCTCTTTTTACGAGTTTAATAGCAAGGAATATAACGATTTAAGGGATATTATTCAGGAAAACGGATAAGCTTTGCCAGACTTATGCCTTTCCGAAAATTTCCTCTATAAACGTATAAAATTTCGTAGCAAGGAAGGTGATGAAGACAGGCTATGAATTCCTAAAGGACTGGTTAAAAATATAATTAAATTCGCCCACGAGGAAGGCTGTTACGGCGGATATGCTAAGCAATTTTCAGGATCAACTACCTTAAGCCCCTCTATGGGAAATCAGTTCGCCATCTATCGCCCATTCCAGAGGCTTTATTACGATTTTTAGGTCCATATCTGTGTTACTCTAAACATTTAAGGGCAGCAAAACCTCAAGTAATGTTGAGTTTTTCCAGAATGAAATCTTTTGCACTTATGGCGTACCGCAATACAGCTCGTACAACGCGAAACAGTTCACTTGCAAGAAAATTGAAGAATTTTTCTCTGAAAATGGAATGGAGCATACTACGATTGTCTAACATCAGATATTTCCTCAAGAATGCTACAGATCATACAAGTTGAGATAGAAATATACCAAAAATTTTGTCTGTCTTACGCAGTGACTTCCATTCAGATTATTTCGGAACCTTCAGACAGAACATGGTTCTAGGTAACCTCTGCTGGGTAGGCTTAACATGTTGTCTGATGACACAACTGTGACCGCCTACAGAGTGTTCGCGACAGAATAGCTAAGACACTTAGTATTGCTCACGGAAGAGCCTCCAAAACGTATAATACCAGATCGAAGGCAGTGAATTTTATAGTAGGTTAAGAAGTTTTTCGCAAGAAGCACTTACAGAGTAATTTCCAGAAGGGAAATAGGCAACTTCTTGTAAGAAATACAGGACTTACAGGGTAATTACGTAGGGAAATACCACGCATCTTAAGACCTATCGGATATACGTAAAATCATTGTTATCCCTTTTGCCCGGCTTCGTGGGTCGCGCCACACGTAGGCTCTTATCGTCCCGAGAAAATGTTGTTATACTTGACTAAACTTCTACCAATGTAGGGAAAATTCCATTCTCCCTGTTCCATCGCCAAACTAATGTCCGCTATACAAAGCACGTTTGTTACGGATCGGATTATTATCCGGGTTTTATATTCGTAATGATAAGCCTACCAAATGCGACATCTCTGTTTATTTTCTTAGGGTGGCAGCTCCTTTCCTTTTCCTAACAGATCTCTGAACAACCTTGGGTTTTCTTTATATATTTTTTATGACACACGGACAACAAGAAAAGGGAAAACATATGGCGGAAAACGTTATATTGATCAACCAATGAGATCACGACACTTGGCATCGAGCGAGGATAAAAGAAAACGCAATAATAGAGAGAAACGTTAAAAACCATGACAGTTGACAAGCAGAATTAAAAGTGCAAAGTTGAAGTTCGGGAGGAAGAGAGTCGGAGTATTTCCTTGCAATTGGGAAGAAAATTTTTATACAAAGTATATATGCACATTAGGGTCGAACAATATATATATATATTTTTTTTTTTTAACAAAAATTACCAAGAAAAGATTTATAGCTGAGTCACACAGAAAATTTGATACTTGCAATTGCAAATGCGTAATTATCAAAAATTTTACGTGCTTAAAAGACAGACGTGTTGCAAAGAAAGAAATAAATTTTTTAATTGATTAAAGCACAACAAGAAAAATGATGATAGGCGGTGTAGATGTGGTCGCAACTATAAAAAAAAAAACAAGAAATAAAAGAAAAAACTTTATTTCGTAACAGAGATATAACTGATTTTGACAAGCCGTGTTGTTCTGGTTCTTTACGTGATGACTTAACAATCGAAAGCAACAGTTCAAGCGATAGCGTCGCTTCTAGCTTTTATCTTGAAACGTCAAAGCAATTAGTTGCGCCGTCATCAAAAAAAGAGATCAAATTACCATCATTAGCCCTTGCGTGTGATCGTACTGGAGTCTCTGAAAGAGTAGCTGTCGTTATAGCTTCTTCTATGTTAAAAGATGTTGGCATTATTTCACCAACCGATCCAAGTGGTGTCATTGATCGTTCAAAGTTGCGCCGTGAAAGAACAAAAGTCAGAGCATCTTTACAGGATGCAGATCGCAAGAAAATCCTACGCGGTATGTATTTCGATGGCAAAGAGGATACAACTTTGATTAGTATCCAGAAAAATGAGAAATTTTACAGAAAAAGAGTACTAGAAAACCGTTATGTGATTTTATCAGAGCCAGGAAGTGACTATTTCGGGCATGTAACGTGTGAGTTTGGAAATGCTAAAGGTATTAAAAATGCTATAATAACTTACTTGAAATCCAAATCGGTGAATCTTAGTGAAATAATTGTTGTTGGATGTGATGGAACAGTAGTAAACACAGGTTTTAAAGCTGGTATTATTCGTTTAATCGAAGAAGAACTCAATAAACCATTGCAGTGGTTTATCTGCCAGTTGCAACTAATTTACCACTGCGACATCTATTGTTACATTTGGACGGAAAAACCGTCCAAATGTAAATGCTTTTCAGGTGCCATTGGATCTCAATTACAAATATGTGAAACAATGCCAATAATCGAATTCACCGTCATTCCTACAATATTATCTGAAATTACAAGGAGTGATTTGAGTAGCGACCAAAAGTATCTTTACGATATTATGACCGCTATTAGCACTGACTTTTTTTCTTCAGATTTAGCTACTATTGAACCTGGCTCTCTCAACCGTTCTAAATGGCTTACAACAGCAAATAGAATTCTAAGATTATATGCTGCTAAACAGGACCCCGAGGAAAAATTTGTGATATTAGCCACGTATGTAATGAGAGTTTATGGTCCGATGTGGTTTACAATAAAATCTAATCCCTCGTGTATAAATGGAGCTAATAACTTGTGGAAAATAATTAATCTGAGTTGATATTTGAACGCCGGTTTGAAGAAGGCCATTCCTTGTAATCCAACGAAATGTATATTTCGGTCACCCAGAAAATCTTCTTATTGCTATGCTTGGAGATGACAGAGAAATTATACGAGATCTGGCATAGAACTTCGAACGTTTAAAGTGCCTTCATTTAATTTCGATGCTGTAGATTATTAATTAAAGATTTTCCCTGCCACACTCAAGCCGTAGAGCTCTTTATCAAAGTAGGAACAGAAGCTTCAAGTGCAGTTTGTGGATTAAATAAACGAGACGGTTTCATTAGGGCAAGACTACCATCGCGCCAACAAATGCCTACTTTTGATACAAAAAAAAAAAGAATTTAATATTTAATTACTGTATTTCTCAATAATTATCAAGGTTACCATAATTACCTTTATCTTGTTTCTTTAAATCTATATGAAAAATGTAACGTCTATAATAAATAAAAAATAAGTAACTAAAAAAACACCCTTTTAGTTATTGGATTCCTAAGTTATTGCTATATATTTCACTTTATTTAATCATAAACTAAAGTTTATAA
This sequence comes from Linnaemya vulpina, assembly GCA_963675445.1. NCBI lineage: Eukaryota > Metazoa > Arthropoda > Insecta > Diptera > Tachinidae > Linnaemya > Linnaemya vulpina. Next base: position 53,016,986 of record OY776279.1, on the reverse strand, counting down.
TATATCTGATAGTTTGAGAAGAATATAAAAAATTGGTAACTTTTCCTAATTTTCAATTGTATTGGGGCACTTCATAACATCAAGACAAGTAGGTAATTTTTCGTACGTTTAATTTACTCACTGAAAGCAACTTTTTATCGCTATTGCGTTGAAAAAAACAAAGAAATTTTTTTGTACATTATCACTCCACCCTAATGCACATGTATACTTAATTAATAACAAAAAATTAGATATCAAATAGTTTAAAGCCCTAAGATCTATTAAAACATTACATACTTTAATATCTAAGAACGTATATTACAGTACAAATAAATAAAATTAACTATAAAACCAACATGCTGACAACGTTGCATACTCCGAATCTAAACGCACAACTCAAGTGTATACAATAGCGCTACACCATAACCATGCTAAAACGATACATAACCTTAAGTTCATTCAAGTACGTATAAATCTAACAAAAATTACATCTAAAAGCGAAAACTACTTAACCTAAAACCTTTATAAATCCTAATTACAAACCCAAAATTTTGAACTAATAACTCCGCTCAGCTAAACCTTCCATGACTCAAACCGCAAAGTTTGTAAAACAAACTTATAAAAAAAAATTGCTTCAACTAAAAAGGGACACCATATACTATTCAAAATTAAAAAAAAAAAAACTGGTTTAAAATAATAAGAACATGGAACCTTAAAATTTCAAACAACAATTTAATCATTTAAACGAAAACTTGAGATAATACACAAGAAGGTGTATTAGTATTTACATAAGTATATTCTATGCATATATATATATGAATTACTTTCTTTTTCAATTGTAAACTTAATATCTGGATGAAAACTATTAAACGTTCATAACATTATTTCTATATTGCTTTCCGAAATAACACAAAATAAATCATCAAGATATTTTGTTAAAGCTTTTGGTTTAACCAATAACACTGCTCAACAACGAAATCCTTTGAATACAACTATCTGGACTATATGGATTTTGATGCGCTAAACTCGAATTCGTTTTCGGTTTCTTTCCATCAGCACCAAATTTTTTTTTATGGGCGTGGCAATTTTTTGCCCCTAAATTAGCCAGGTACGTAGACATATTTCACCCTAACTCGGGAACGAGTATAAATAAATTAGCATATTGACCAGCAATTACTATTTTACTGCTCAGACACATAACTAGAATCTTCGATATGGAGCTTGGGAGCGCATGGAAGCCAGCAGCATTTTTTGCACTTTTGTATGTCCATAAAAAAACCAAATGTAAATAGTGTTTTCATTTTGAATTTAAGCCAAAGACAACTAAATTTCGTATCAGACATGCCTAATTCTTGCTGATATTAACAAACAACTTCCTATGGTGACGTCTGACATCCAGGCGAAGAGGCACGATATGAGTGACGTTATACATAATGACATTACAAAAATATATGAATAAAAATATACATATTAATATTTCAAAACCATGTCGATCGTCTAAAACCAGGTCCAAATCGAGTAATCAATTCAAGTTAATTATCAGGGGCCGAATCACCGCATTCGATATCGATCGAAATTTCAATGCAATTTAAATACAAATTTCGATCGATGTCGGGAGACGTCATTTGAAGCCTGGTTAGTTAATGTTCTCGATTAGAAAAAATTATTTTTCAAAGTAGTTTCTTTAGAATAATTTTTCAGCGGCTTTAGCTATCGGCTCTACAAACTAATTCACTCTTAACGTTTAAAGATAAAGTCGATCACCGCATACCGGTTGAAAATCGGTTAATCCGTTCGTGAGATATAAATGAACAACTTGAAATTATATATTCAACCACTCAGTGCTCTCGATTCCTTTATAGTACCTCAAAACTACATTAATTATTGCTTATGACGTGGGAGTCGGTTGATTTGAGAAATTAAAATAATAGTGTTCTAACTCAAAAGCGTCAAAAAGCTCATAAACCAGTTTACGATAGCTTTGCAATTGAAATTAGCAGGGATGGTCTTTAGTGTCAACCGTTTTCCATACACTTTTTAATGTTTGTGATGACTCATGTTAGTTTTTTGTAGGAAAAAATTTGACTTCTATTTTCACGCCCACTTTTAAATTTTTAGAAAATCGGAGTCACGTAAGAACGCCTATACCTAAAAATTTTTGAATAAAATATTCGATATAACCCATCTTAGGACTCACGCCCATTTTTTTATTTTCGAATTATCTAATATCTAAAATGCAACTGAATGTTAGTAAGGATACTTTTGAAGCAAAGTTAGTAATTCCATGATCAACGCCAGCTGATTAATGCATGTGTGAAATCGTCTGTTTTATTGAATCACGCCAAGATACTCAAACTGACTTCAAACATGCACGTCGATATGCTCAATGACCGATCAAGCGAATTATTTTCAAAGCATGTGCTAGACATTGGCATTTCGAATATCTACATTCAGTTTCTCGTCGGTTCTTGCCAGTTACACAAACCAACATCTGAGCTCATCCGAAAAGTGTTTTCAAACATTGCTCGAAATTACAAAATTCACTTTCAATGCCATTCTGCTTTCAGTAAAAACCTGATGCGTAACATTATCGAAGCAAAAATATATCAGGGAAAGTACAAGAGAGAAAACATTTTTATTCCAAGTTATATGATGCCATTCCAATTTAAGAGCTGGCAGTATCTATAACAAGAAAAGAAGTCACAAGGCCAGTCATTATACGTTTGCGGCATCAACCTTGAAAATTAATGATTCTCCCATGGTCATTCCAATTTATTTGTATTCACTCCTCAGACAACAAAATAATATATGTGATATGACATGCAGCATCCAAACGAACAAAATAAAGAAATAACTGCATTTTTTATCAAAATGTTAAGAAAACGCCTTATTATTGGTTGTACCTGCAAATCTAACTAAATCATGACAGTCCAATGTTCTTGAACATTATTCAATTGGCTAATAAACATTATTCAATTGGCACAACTATAATTTACTTATCTACGAAATTTAATAAATTTAACACGGATATTTTCGGGAATTTATGCTTCATAAATATTTATTTGCTGAAACATAACCTATGTATAAATAGGTTATAAATTTCGAAGCTGTCACATTAATGGTAATTATAAGTTGTTACAAGTGCAAATTTTGTATAGGCTCACTGACTCAGTCATCATTTTCATGAGGCATTTCCGCTATAGTTGGAGCTGAGATTTTCTGTACAGATATGCCTTAGTGCACAAATAATGAGACATTTTAATCGGAGGGTATGGGTTTGACTAAAAATAAACAAAAAGGACTTCCAATGGGTTCTCCAGTTGTGGTTGATATTGTAATGGAAGAATTGCTAGATGATTGCATAGAAAGAGTATTGGTTAAACCAAAAGTTTTAACAAAATATGTTGATGATTTACTTTGCGTTGTTTCGGAAATCAATATAGAAATAATGTTAACAACGTTTAATAGTTTTGATCCAGATATTAAGTTTACAATTGAAAAAGAAAGTAATTCAAAACTTCCATATTTAGATACAGTAGTAATAAAAGCAAGTAATTGTTTGTTAATAGATTGGCATAAAAAACCAACTTCTTCAGGTAAAATAATTAACTATTTTTTAAAAGATCCTATACATATATACATCCTATATATATATATATATATATATATATATATATATATATATATGCATAGAATATATTGTGTATTGTGATAACTCAGGTTAGTTTTTTGTAGGAAAAAATTTGACCACTTCTATTTTCACGCCCACTTTTAAATTTTTAGAAAATCGGAGTCACGTAAGAACACCTATACCTAAAAATTTTTGAATAAAATATTCGATATAACCCATCTTAGGACTCACGCCCATTTTTTTTATTTTCGAATTATCTAATATCTAAAATGCAACGGAATAAGAATCCAAAGAGTAATATTTCTAACCATGATCAACGCCAGCTGATTAATGCATGTGTGAAATCGCCTGTTTTATTGAATCACGCCAAGATACTCAAACTGACTTCAAACATGCTCAATGACCGATCAAGCGAATTATTTTCAAAGCATTTGTTAGACTTTGGCATCAGTAAGATCCCCGTTGACATTTCGAATGTCTACATTCAGTTTCTCGTCGGTTCTTGCCAGTTATACAAACCAGCATCTGAGCTCATCCGAAAAGTGTTTTTAAACATTGCTAAAAATTACAAAAATCATTTTCAATGCCACACACTGGGGATTTTTGTATGGAGGTGAGGAAAAATATATATTTGTCAAAATATGTAGTGATTTCATCACAAATTTAGTTTTATTTATATAGTAAAACATAAAAGTTATCAAAATAAAGAAAGTTAGAGAAATGTATATGGTTACAATGTATTACAATGTAAAAAGCCCTAACTAACAAACATATTTAAGATTTTTTTAAATTTAGTATTTATTTTAAATCTATTTTTAATTTCATCACAAATTTAGTTTTATTTATGTAGTAATACGTAATATAATCAAAATAAAGAAAGTTTGAGAAAAGTATATCGTTACCTACGATGTAAAAAGCCCTAACTAACAAAAATATTTAAATAATTTTTTTAATTTTTAATTTATTATTTATTTTAAGTCAATTTTTAGTTTATTATTCTAAAAGAGCCTTAACTTCGTCGCTATAACGCTATGCTTTTTCTGGCTAAATGAAGGAGTCAAATGTGAGATCATTCGGTGCATATATATATCTTCGTTCGAGGCAATTCGACTGCATTTTTTGGAGTGTCTAAGACGATATTTTTTATAGTGTCTGTTACGACTTTCATGAGCCTCTTCGGATAGTAAGCCCACAGGAAAAATATACTTTTCAATTATATCTTTTCCATGAATCAGAATTTTGTGAAGTGTAGGTGGAATATTGTACCACCCGTACAGTGCAACAAACTCTTTTGCCGTCTCTAGACAAAAATGACCAAATTTTTTTAAATCTACTACCTGGGTGATTGTTATAGCTTCGAGAATTATTGAAAACCTCTTGATTATGTTTTTATTTAGTCCCGTGATTTCAAAAAGCAAGATTAGCAAATAATCTTCGTGACGTATTTCTTGAATTTTCGTACCAGAGCCTTGCTTAACAGTATCAGCCTGTATTCCAATTTTCTCTTTAAGTTCACGCTTTATCAAACATTTTCGGACTGCTTTTATCGGACTAGTATTTGAGTCTACTCAAATTCAATATTATAAGCTATATGCAAAAGACACTCCATGAGTTTAATACGCGCATGAAGTGGTGATATACTAAATTGCAGTGCTTGTTCATTTACGGGCATAGCTTGAACTTCTTCGATTTTATTCATCTTGGATGTTGTGGGTCCACATATAAAACAAGAAGATGCTATTGGTGTTTCTGTTACTGATTGTGCTGTTTTGCCGTCAATCATTGTAAAATATAATTCATGTTATACTTTAAAGTTATAACTTCAGGTGTCTCTTTAACGTATGCAAACTGTAGTGTTTTGCAATACTGTGTGGAAGAAGGTTTATTGTTGTTCCATACAAATTTATTTATGTCATCACCTAATAATAGTCTAAGTGGTACAACTGATGTCATATATAAATGAGAATCAGAAATTTGATCATACCTCTATTGGTATTCGCTTTGACTAGATGCCCCATCACATCCCCATTTATAGTACATTGTTAGATTTCCGCTTTCAATTTTATTTATTTCCTTTACTGACTTGGTCTCTAGGACTCTTTCAGCAGTATGATCCAACAGATTTTGCAGAGGTACACTGCCTAAGCTTTCAGTAATAGAAATTCCTTGAGGATAACTGTTAGTTTTTTCTTTCGCGAGTTCTTTGCATGGTACGAGTATTTTGTACCCTTCATTTTTTAACCAATGCATACTCGTATTTTTCTTTTGTAAGTTCAAGCTTTGTAAACATCCCCAAAGTTTGTAATGTACAAATTTTTTTGTTGGTTTTTGAAATACTAAAAGTAAAATCAATTACTTCTTGAGGAAACATAGCACGTACCTAATCCCATCTGTATCGTTTGGCGCAATCACAGCACTCCTGAAACGATTTACGTGGCCGACCAAGTGCAGAACTGGTAGAACATTCAGCCTCAGCAAACTTAATTGTAAATGTGTGTTCAAGCTAATTTGCATTCCTTTTTTCAAATCGCGACTTCGTACGATTAGAATTCTGCCATCTTTGTTTGAAGTTAGAGCAAAAGCTTTTATATATTGTATGCAAAATGTCACATGCTCTAGTTTCATTTATGCCAACGTTCGATTGTTGCAAAAACTGTTTTAATTTTGTTCTGTCTTTGTCAAACTCCAGAAGCTTCGATCATAAGACCCCATGTGAAATCGAAAAACTTTCCATTGTCGTAAAACTCTTGGGCTTTAGCTTCAGTTATAATTAAAAAACCGGAGAAAAATCGCTTGTACTTTTCGCGTTCCTCGGCACTTGTTGAATGATAAAAATCGATCAATGAATACTTATAAATACTACGTATTTTTCAGTGTTTTATTGACAGGTATTTATGAAAGGGTGCATATTTCGAAACGTTCCAAAACATGAGCACTCATAAATGTGGGTGCAATTTCTGTAAAAAAATCATGCAGGTAACTAACGGAAAACCCCAATAATTAAAAAAGTGCACTTTCTTTTTTCCCTTTAATTGTCCACACAAATTTATTAGCGCTTATTACTTTGCTACTGCAACTATTAAAATTAAATATCCTTTTGTTTAATTCTTTTTTTTAACTCTGGAAATGTTTATTCCAAAGGATTTTGTGCATATCTCGAGCAAATTTGTTAAATTCATTTAATATGATTTATGTCTCATTTTGTTAATAGATTAAGCGACTTTACATGAAAGTAATAAGCCTTGAAAATTTTTCATCATTTTGGAATTTTTATGAATTAAGAAAATAAATAATTTTTAGGCAAAAAATATATTTTTTTCTTTATACATTTATTTATAACTGCGAGACTGTTGCTTATGTAGCGAAACGTTATATAAAGAGAAAAAAGTAATTGTAATTCTTGATTTTTCTAAATTTGTTTAAGCAAAGTCCGACTAGTGGTTCTTGAGCTATGTTAAACAAACAGAGCCTTATAAGAATTGAGTCGCGAATCAATAAGCTAAAGAATGCTGTACTGTGTAATGCAACAAATTGAGAGGTGGCACCTGGTGGCACTTGAAATCTATTAAAAATATAAAAACAGATATGAGACAATGTATTAGAAGTGATTTACAACTATGGAAAAGTATGGCTAAAATTGCAGGTAGAAATGTTTTAGAAAAAAATTCTTAAGTTTAAATTAAGTTGGTTCGATAAAACCAAAGAATATACACTATTAGAAGACGCATGTAGAACAAATCACGAAATAAAGTTTTAAAATCTTTATTGGTGCCGGCGGTAAGGGAAAAAACGAAGAAAAAAAGCAGAAACCAACGTGTTGGATCATTGGTCATCGAACATGTTTAAAAGTTGGTTTCATAAAATTTTACTTCAGGCAGTAAAGGCATGGTGGAAAAAAACAAGCAAAAACACATGCAAACTTATTTGAAGATCTTTACAAAAAATTATATTTTCATTTCAAAACATTGTTAATGATTGAGCTACAATATTTATGTGCGTGTGTAATTTTCTTTTGCTTTACATGATGAATGCAAGTGAGAAAAAAAATTTAATATCGAGCAGAAAATGCTGCGTAGAGATGTGTAAAAGATCTAGAAGACATTTTAAAGGTTTACGATTTTTTATTCGTTTTAGGGCAAATTTCGAGGAGAAAATGTTTAATTCCAGAAAAAGATTACACAAAAATCTTTATATATGCGACCATAATTTTAAACTCATTCATTCGAAAAAACTAAAGGCGGAAGCAAAGACTCTATAATATAAAGATGTTGCACGCCATATATTATTAAAATTCAAAAGTTTTGTGTTCCGAAATCCAATGCGTATTTATTTTGTTTCTCATGTTTTTTGCAAACACAATTTTGAGTAACTTAATATATTTTCTTACACTATGTGTTGTGTATGTTGGTATATATTTATATATGTACATACATACATAAGTATGGCTGTTATTTATTTATAATAATTGCAAAGGCCGAAGAAAACTGTCCTTTTATTGTTTTGTTTTTTCCAAATGTACATACATATATTTTTATTCTCTACAATGTATAACTATAGTTCTTTCATACTACTGCTGACGCCGAAGAAAACTGTCCGTTTTTTGTTTTGTTTTTTCCAAATGTACATACATACATTTTTATTTTCTACAATGTTTAGTCTGCGCACACTGAAATTTTTTCGATAGAAAATATTATAAAATGTTTCATATATTTTTCTAAAATATATCTCAATTAATATTTTTAGATAAAAAATATTTTATAATGAAAAATTGTTTATAGTAAAAAATTCATTCATAATAAAAATGTTAGTAGAACAAATTTCAGAACAAAAATGTTTCTATGGAAAAAAATTCTTTGATTAGAAAAAATTTCATAAGCTACATCTCTTCATAAAAATATTGTAATAAAAATCTTACAATAGAAAACATTTTATAATGAAAATATTTTTGTAATATATATATATATATATATATATATATATATATATATCTACATATATATATATATATATATATATATATATATATATATATATAGAAAGAAAATTTTTCGTTACAACTCATTTTCATTTTTTCAATAGAAAAAATTTTATTATGAAAATACTTTTTTTTATAAAAAATATATACAGAAAGGAAACTTTTCATAACAACTCATTTTCTATAAAATATTCTGTATCGATAATTTTTATGTTGAAAAGTTTGTGTATCAAAAAATTTTCCGTAGAAAAGTTTTTATAAAAAATTTGTTGTACATAGAATAGAAATGCTTAATCCTTTTATGACAACTTTAATGTGTGAGCATTCTTCATGGGAGATAGTTAAGGAACACTACAACCTCAAGGTTGTTAAAACAAAGGTACAAACATAGTTTAAGCTAAAGCAAGATCAAGCATGTTAAACTAAAACAAAGATACAAAATATACTTTAAGACACAAACATTAGCTGTAACTAAAACAAAGATTATTTGTAATAAATCAAACATGTCAAATTTACTAAAGATTATTTGTAATAAAACAAAACCAAGCATGTGAAAGGTTATTTGTAATAACTTGCTAAATTGTAATCGAAATAAAGATACAAACACTTTAGGACAAAGACATTCATTTCAGGGAAATATCAAATGTAAACATATTCTAGAGATAAGAAAATATCAAACACATTTTTTAGTAAACACAATTTACAAACAAACCACCCAAGAAAAGGGCATGTTAATAAACATAAGATAAAGAATGTACATTTTCATAACTAACCCTAGTTTAAGCAAACAGGCACTAAAATTCAACATTATATAAAAAGATTATTTTTTGACATGAAGCCAGTCTAAATTTAACACGAGTCTGAATCGAACATCAGTATTAAGTGTAAACATAAGTGTAGTTTAGATTCATTTTTTAAAGGAATAAATAAAGAAAGCGCATAGCCGCTTAATAAATTAATTTTTTTTAAATCTTAAAAGAGAAATCTTTAACTGGCGATCCTGCCAGGAGGATAATATAATTTTATCCTTCTAACGAGCGGACCAAAGCATCCTTGTCGCAGCAAGGAAGAATCCTTCATAAGAAAAGGATCATTAAAAAAAAAAATAAATAAATTAATAAATAAATATATATATATAAAACTTTTCCACATAAGTAAAATTATTTTTTTTTATGAAAAGAATTAAAAAATTTAACATCTTTGACGAACAAAGAAATCTAGTTACTGAGGAAGAAATGACACAAGCCGACCTAGGTACAATGATCCAACAAATGGCTAGTTTGCAGATCATGCTACAAAATATTCAGGAAGAGAATAGAACGCTGAAAGAAAGACTCGATCAAATACCAATCAACCCAGGCATAGCACCACCAGCAACGGCTAGATTACAACCAGTGAACGTCTCATACACCACACCCGAGGAAATTAATCTGGACGTATTCAAAGCATTGCCAGTATTCGTCGGCAATATCGCAAGATACCGAATTTGGAGGGAAGACGTGTCGAGGCTTATGGAAGGTATTAGAATTCACCAAAACTCAAATAGATACATGGAAGCCTTGTCAATAATAAAAACGAAGATACAAGGCGCAGCCGCAGACGTATTAACAAATCACAACACAATATTCAATTTCGATGCTATACGATACAGACTAGATTATACTTATGCCGATCAGAGACCATTATATGTACTTCAGGATGAAATGAAGAAATTAACACAAGGTAGACGCAACTTATCAGAATTTCATGATGAAATTAATAAAGCTCTCACCTTAATCACTTCCAAAATTGCCATGTCCGGTCATTCACAAGAGGTAATAGATGTAATGACAAATGAAGCTGTACGAGTCTTCAAAGACGGAATTAGTAACTCGTACATACGCTCCACACTATATAGAAATCCAATAAAGGATTTGAACCTGCTTTTGCGGTAGCACGCACCATAGAACACGATGACGAGCATCGAAAATTACGATTATCATACTCCAGCAATGAACAGAGGAATTATGTACAGCCAATACAAAGACCCAATAACAACCATCATCATCATCACAGACGTCCATCGTATATCCAACAACAAAGAGAAGTGCCTACCCAACATCAGTATCAACCACGTCCAGAACCAATGGACACATCATCAGGTAACACCAATCAACATCGCAGAACGAATTTTCATAATCAACAACATCATCCTTGGAAGAGACACCGAGAACCCAGCACACAATTTCACCAATCTAAATTTCTGAGAAGCAATAACCTTGCAGCGAAAGATGATAACCAAAGTATTATTGTAGAAACAGGTACCATAAATAAAATAGTTACTAAGTCTTTAAACTAAAAAATGGGTTGCACTTTATTATAATGAATGATGGAGAAAAAAATTTTGAAGTTTTAATAGATACAGGCGCAACCCACAATTATATAAAAAAATCTTTAAAGTTTAACCATTCAGAAAAAATTAAGCCTTTACAAATTATAAGTTTGCATGGTAAATCAATAGTCAATACCAAACAAACTATTAAATTTATGGGAAAAGACATAGATTTCTTCGAAATAGATTCGATAGATAATTTTGACTTAATATTAGGATGGGACGGAATAAGAAATCTAGGCGCAATAATAAACAGTAACGAAATAAGATTTGAATTGCAGGAAAGAAAGGATAATGCATACATAAATTTCACCATAGTAAGTGAAGAATATAGAAAAGAGATTGAAGAATTAATGATAGGTAATAATAAAATAGGTCCCCTACCTTTTACTACAACTATTGAGGCAAGCATTAAAACAACTACAGATGACCCAATTTGGATAAAACAGTACCCGGGCAATATGAATGACGTAGAATTCGTCAATAAAGAAATACAAAAATTACTAGAAGATGGTATTATTCAAAAAAGCTTTAGTCCTTATAATTCACCTATGTTAACAGTTCACAAAAAAGGAACTGATGAGAATGGTAAACCGAAACGTAGGATGGTGATAGACTTCAGAAAACTAAACGAACATACAGTTACTGACAGATATATAATTCCAGATATAAACATAACTTTACAGAATCTAGGGAAAGCCAGATACTTTACCACACTCGACTTGGAATCAGGATTCCACCAAATTAGGATAACGGAAAAGGATAGAGAGAAGACTGCTTTCTGTGTAAATGGCGGAAAATATGAGTTTTTACGTATGCCTTTCGGCTTAAAGAACGCTCCTTCCATTTTCCAAAGATGTGTGGATGATATTTTACGAGAATTTATAGGAAAATTTGCTTACGTATACATAGACGACGTAATTATATATTCTTCCTCGCCAGAGGAACACATACAACATATCCATACTATTTTTAATGCCCTAAATAAGGCGAACTTAAAAGTGTCCAATGAGAAATCAAAATTCTTCATGGAAGAAGTAGAATATCTCGGACATATTGTAAAATATAATAAAATAACCACTGACCCGGAAAAAATAAAGGCAATAGAAAATTTTCCAATACCGAAAACATTAAAAGACCTCAGAGGTTTTTTGGGACTTACTGGCTACTATAGGAGATTTGTAAAAGATTATGCTCAAATTTCAAAACCCTTAACTTTGCACCTAAAAGGAGAAAATGCTCACATTGGCAAAAATAAAAGTAAAAATACAGAGGTTAAACTGGAACAACCAGCCATAGAAGCTGTAAACAAATTAAAAAATAGTCTAAAAGAGCAAGTGGAATTATACCAACCCAACTTTAATAAACCATTTGAACTTACAACAGATGCTTCCAACATAGCTATTGGAGCTGTTCTAAGTCAAAATAGGAACCCAATTTATTTTTTATCTCGTACACTGAGCACCACCGAACAAAATTATAGTACTAACGAAAAAGAATTACTGGCTATAATTTGGGCCTTAAAGAAATTACGTAACTACATATACGGCATAGCTGACTTGACCATCTTTACTGACCATCAGTCATTGACATACGCAATCTCAGACAAAAATCCTAACCCCAAGCTAAAACGATGGAAAGCCATCATCGAAGACTATGGTGCTAAATTAACCTATAAACCTGGTACACAAAATGTTGTGGCGGACGCATTATCACGACAAGCTATAAATACATCATCAGTAGGCACAGTTCATTCAAGTGATAGCTCAAGTGAACAAATAATAAAAACTGTATCACACCCATTTAATGCGTATGGAATACAAATTGAACTCATACCAAATGAAGTATCTAATGAAATACATACACAAATAATATTTCAGAGTAAATTACGTCATATTATTAGATTTACTAACGAAAAACATTTAATTACCGAACTAAAAAAGTGTATTCAACCCCAAAAAATCACCGCCATATATGCTACAGCTGAAGATTTATTTAAATACGGTAGAATCATAAAGAATACATTCAATACTACCAAACTCGTACACACACCAATAAGATTAAGAGACATAACGAAAAGAGAGGAACAAATTCGATTAGTACAAGAAACACACGAGAGAGCACGTAGAGGCTATAAAAATAATATACACGAACTATTAGAACAATATTACTGGCCGGACATGAGATAACACTGTAAGGCATTTAATAAGAAATGCACTGCATGTTTGTATGGTAAATACGAACGCAACCCAACAAAAGAACCATTACAACACTCGGATATTCCCGAACATCCAGGGGAATACATACATATAGACATTTATTTCAACGAGCATAAACAGTATCTTGTAGGTATAGATAAATTCTCTAAATACATAGTTATCAGAGACATCGACTCAAAGGCTGATATGGACAGAAAACTAGAAGAAATTCTCATTAATAATTTTCCGAACTGCAAACGATTAATGACAGATAATGAAAAACGTTTGAATACGATCATGGTGAACCAAATGTGTATAAAACATAACATTAAAAAGATACAAACCCCAGTACACAGGTCTAAAGCAAACGGACAAGTCGAACGAGCACACAATTCAATATCGGAACTATCTCGAATTTTTAAGATACTTAAAGAAACATCAGCAACGGAGGAGTTATTCCTAGCGGTAAAAGAAATAAACAACTCTACACATTCAGTTACAGGATATAAACCCAAAGATATTCATTTTAATTTAATAAAATTCTCTAAGGAGGATATACAAAATAAATTAAGAAATGCTTTGCAGAAGACACTACAAAGGTTAAATCAAGGATCAAAGCATAGGACATTTCAACAAGGAGATCAAGTGTTGGTAGCTAGAACTAACATCAGAAGTAAGAGCGATAGCAGATACAAAAAACACACAGTTCAGGAAGATTGTGAGGACACTATCTTAACTCAAGGAGGGCAGATCATACATAAAAATAATATAAAAAATTATGTACTTACCAAAAATGAGGATAACATTCCTAACATCACTAATCATGGTCATCACAACCGCAACAATAATTCAAGCAGACGTTAAACTACAAAATCTAACAGGAAAAAAATACGTATTGACAAGAGGTGACGACGCATTGTTATTCGACAATTATTCTTATTTATTTCATGTAAGCAACTTAACAAAAATATTCTCGCCGTACAGGCAAGTGCTTAGTAGTAATTACAAGCCTAATGTAGAAGAACAAATTTGGATTGAAAAAATTGAAATTCTTACGAAACAGCTAACAGAGCATAACATTCAGAGAAGAGGAATAAATTTTTTAGGTTCCGCCTTGAAATTTATTACGGGTATCCCGGATCACGATGATGTTATAAAAATAGAGAAAGCCATTAACACACTAATTGAAAATAATACAAAACAAAAATTAATAAACTCTAGATTCGAAAAAATTCTTAATACAATCAATCGGAAAAATATAAAAAACCATATAATCTTAGAACAAGTGCATGACCAACTTTTATTAATAACACGAACTATTAATGCAGCAAAAACAATGAATTCTTATCGGAAGCTTTGGACATGGAGGATTTGAGGGAAGTGATTACACATGAATTAACAAGAACCCCAATAATTAACATAATGGAATACGCAGACATACACATCGCTAGAACTTATGAACTCATAATCACCATATACAAATACCCGGTACTAACTAACCAACGTGACTATTTTAAGGTAACTCCAATTAGTTTTAGACACGGAAAAATTGTTACTGACCAGGAAATAGCAAGATGCGGGAAGGACTATGTTAGGATCACAAAGTGTAAAAATAATTTGGGAAAATATATTTGCAAACGAAACAATAACACGGACGACAACTGTATCATACCATTACTAGAAAATCAGAGCGCTAAATGTTCAATTATTCAAGAGTACAATCAACCGCTATTACAAATTGACGAAGGATTTATATTATTAGACAGAACTCACCCTGTAAATAACCATACGACAACAGAAATAACATTAGTAGAATTCACGGACGAAGTACATATAGATAACATAATTTATAAAAACATACATGCCGGATTGCTAGAAGCAATACACACTAAACATAGTGAAAGTTTTGAGATAATGAAAATTTTATATACAGACACAGAATATGCATTTAATAACTTAGATTCATTAAAGAAATTTTATATACCTGTAGAAAATCGCCCCTTTAGGTCATTTATTTACATAATAATAATTACAACTGGAATTATTAGTTGTCTATACACAGCTATAAAAATATCCAAATATTGTATAATATACAGACAACGCAAAACAGACGAAAATTTTAAAGTCCTTTATAGAAAGGAGCTAGTAAAGCTACAGGCTACTACAGTTTAAATCGGGACGATTTAATTTAGGAAGGGGAGAGTTAAGGAACACTACAACCTCAAGGTTGTTAAAACAAAGGTACAAACATAGTTTAAGCTAAAGCAAGATCAAGCATGTTAAACTAAAACAAAGATACAAAACATACTTTAAGACACAAAACATACTTTAAGACTAAAACAAAGATTATTTGTAATAAATCAAACATGTCAAATTTACTAAAGATTATTTGTAATAAAACAAAACCAAGCATGTGAAAGGTTATTTGTAATAACTTGCTAAATTGTAATCGAAATAAAGATACAAACACTTTAGGACAAAGACATTCATTTCAGGGAAATATCAAATGTAAACATATTCTAGAGATAAGAAAATATCAAACACATTTTTTACTAAACACAATTTACAAACAAACAACCCAAGAAAAGGGCATGTTAATAAACATAAGATAAAGAATGTACATTTTCATAACTAACCCTAGTTTAAGCAAACAGGCACTAAAATTCAACATTATATAAAAAGATTATTTTTTGACATGAAGCCAGTCTAAATTTAACACGAGTCTGAATCGAACATCAGTATTAAGTGTAAACATAAGTGTAGTTTAGATTCATTTTTTAAAGGAATAAATAAAGAAAGCGCATAGCCGCTTAATAAATTAATTTTTTTTAAATCTTAAAAGAGAAATCTTTAACTAGATCTATACGTACATATCACCTAGTGCTCAGAAGGCTAAAATTTTAAATCATTAAAAAGGAAACTACTTTTTTGTAATATGTTTTATTGCCAATAAAGTCATTTGAATTTAAATATATTTTATTTTACGAAGTTGAAAGTAGTCCTCAAAAATTGCAACAGCTATTGCTCATGTATGTAGGTATTAACACTTCGGCGCGAGTAGATTTATGTTTGTTCCTACCCAAATAAAATACATATTCTTTACCGTACATTGATACAAACACATGTTACGTTCATTTCACATACATATATTTTTATTCACATACATATATTTATTTTTAAAATAATGCGTTTGAGGTCGTAAAGCAAAAATGCGCACAGTTGGACGAAAGAGATTCTAAGTAAATGGTTTTGGTTAGGGACGAAATGACCATAAGAAAAGAGTTAAGGTACAACAATATCTAATTTTTTCCAAAATTACAAGGTCGGACCTATAAACTTTGATAGAGGCGACAAAACAAAACCACACGTGTACCGGCGTTTTGAAAGTTTACATCTGAAT
>OY776279.1:52980432-52995432 GCA_963675445.1 Linnaemya vulpina | reverse complement strand
TTAAAATATTAATTTATATCCCTTAATATTTTGTGCATCAATGACGTAATCTTACTAGGTAAAAGTTGGTGCTATTCAAATTCGAAAAACTCAATTTCACACCAACGGCTAGTCTAGTGCCTTTGAGGCATCTCTCCAGTACATTACAACAAATACTCAAGTTTCTTATATATAGAGGCATAGAATTTTATGTTTTGCATGGTATTAAATGCATGTAAAGGGGGAACCTAGACCCTCCAATTAAAATGTCTCATTTTTTATGCACTAAGGGATATCTGTACAGATAATCTCAGCTCCAGCCATAGCGGAAATGCCTCATAAAAATGATGACAGAGTCAGTGAGCCTATACTAAATTTTGCACTTGTAACAACTTAACATTACCATTAATGTGACAGCTTCGAAATTTATAACCTAATTATACACAGGTTATGTTTCAGCAAATAAATATATGTGAAGCACAAATTCCCGAAAATATCCGTGTTAAATTTAATAAACTTCGTAGATAAGTAAATTATTGTTGTGCCAATTGAATAATGTTTATTAGCCAATTGAATAATGTTCAAGAACATTAGAATGTCATGATTTAGTTAGATTTGCAGGTACAATCAATAATAAGGCGTTTTCTCAACATTTTGATAGAAAAATGCAGTTATTTCATTATTTTGTTCGTTTCGATGCTGCATGACATATCACATATATTATTTTGTTGTCTGAGGAGTGAATACAAATAAATTGGAATGACCGTGGGAGAATCATTAATTGTCAAGGTTGATGGCGCAAACGTGTAATGACTGGCCTTGTAACTTTTTTTCTTGTTCTATATATACAAAATTTTTTCAATTCACAAACATAAACATAATATTTTTTATCAAAAACGAAAAAATGGAAAATTCCACAAACATATGTAAGCAAACAAAAATATTATTGTATCCTACAATTTAATTTCCGTTTTTATTTAATACAACATCATCAGCAACATTAGCTGTATCTGCCTTGAAATTAGTTCTCTTATCTATTGGAACATTAATAATATGTAGCATCTTTAACATGTATCTACGTTTATAATTATCTCTGTATTTATAATTAAGACATTATTAAAATCTGAAAGATTATTAAAATTTACACAATTAGATACTTATGCTACAATACCTACATTCCTTCTGTTATATCTATATTGTCTTATTAATTTGCAAACTAAGTAATCAGGGAATCTATTATTAACTAATATATTTCAAATAATCTTTATATTTTACTATGAAACTCAATATCACTTACTAATCATATTCTTTCTATAAGATTTTTAGCTGTATTTATAATCACTCTCCTAGGATGTTTTGAAAAATAGTTAATTATTCTACCTGAAGAAGTTGGTTTTTTATGTCAATCTATTAACAAACAATTACTTGTTTTTATTACTACTATATCTAAATATGGAAGTTTTGAATTACTTTCTTTTTCAATTGTAAACTCAATATCTGGAGCAAAACTATTAAACGTTGTTAACATTATTTTTATATTGATTTCCGAAATAACGCAAAATAAATCATCAACATATTTTGTTAAAACTTTTAGTTTAACCAGTACTCTCTCTATGCAATCATCTAGCAATTCTTCTATTACAATATCAACCACAACTGGAGAAACCATTGGAAGTCCTTTTTGTTTATTTTTAATCAAACCCATACCCTCCGATTAAAATGTCTCATTATTTGTGCACTAAGGCATATCTGTACAGAAAATCTCAGCTCCAACTATAGCGGAAATGCCTCATGAAAATGATGACTGAGTCAGTGAGCCTATACAAAATTTGCACTTGTAACAACTTATAATTACCATTAATGTGACAGCTTCGAAATGTATAACCTATTTATACATACATAGGTTATGTTTCAGCAAATAAATATTTATGAAGCATAAATTCCCGAAAATATCCGTGTTAAATTTATTAAATTTCGTAGATAAGTAAATTATAGTTGTGCCAATTGAATAATGTTTATTAGTATATATATATAGATATATATATATATATATATATATATATATATTTATGTATATATATATATATATATATATATATATATTATATATATATATATATATATATATATATATATGTACATATATATATATATATATATATATATATATATATATATCCTCTTGAGACCTGAACATGACCCTAGTGCTTTTTGTCACTTTTTATATATATTTTTTTTTTATATTTGAGGAAGTAAATAAAGTTGTTGTTTGACGTTTTGTTTAAAAATTTTTTTGAAAATAATGGTGCACATATGTGTACCTCAGGTTTTAACATGTTATTAATTTAGGCAATTTAGGCGTTTAGAATATCTTCAATCTCCTGATCATCCATCTTCGAGCTAAACAGAACTAATGTCTACATAAAACACTATTAGAATCCTGAGGTACACATACGTGTACCAAGAAAATAATGTAGCACAGCACCACTATAATCTACAGCTATATAGCAAATTACCTTCTCAAACGTTCACGCAATCAACAGGTAACTTCAACCCATGGCCTGCTAGAAAAAAAAACTTAAACCGTTTCATTCAAATGCAAAAATAAAATCTTTCAGAAAAAAATATTGGGATTTTTTGGTACGTAGCGATACTAAATATTGAACTGTAAGCAACTAAAAACACCTTCCACAAGATGGGACAATTTAATAAAATTACATATTTCTCAAGGTGCACATATGTGCACCCACGGTCTCAAGAGGATATATATATATATATATATATATATATATATATATAGATATGTATATATATATATATATATATATATATATATCTATATATATATATATATATATATATATATATATATGTTTATATATTTATATATTTATATATATATATATATATATATATATATATATAAAATTCGTTGGTTTCCCTAGAGCATTCAACAATGAAACTTGTGAGGTGGAATGTGTTATTATTTGTTGCAGAAAATTGTTATTGTTTATGTATTTTTACGTTACATAGAATAGATCCATGTCCGAAGCGAACAATACTACTGCGTAAATTAATGTAGGGTAAATAATACCTGTGATGGATAAACGAAAATATACCTATCAGTACCGATGAGATGATGCCATATATAATTATGATATACATATAATATAAAAGTTTATATATTTTTGTTTGTATATGTTAAATTATATAAAAAATAATAGACCTTTTGCTTAAGTAAACCACATAAATTAATAAAAAAAAAGGTCGAATAACTTTATATAATAATTTATTAAAATATTAATTTATATCCCTTAATATTTTGTGCATCAATGACGTAATCTTACTAGGTAAAAGTTGGTACTATTCAAATTCGAAAAACTCAGTTTCACACCAACGGCTAGTCTAGTGCCTTTGCGGCATCTCTCCAGTACATTACAACAAATACTCAAGTTTCTTATATATAGAGGCATAGAATTTTATGTTTTGCATGGTATTAAATGCAAGTAAAGGGGGAACCTAGACCCTCCAATTACAATGTCTCATTTTTTATGCACTAAGGGATATCTGTACAGATAATCTCAGCTCCAGCTATAGCGGAAATGCCTCATAAAAATGATGACAGAGTCAGTGAGCCTATACTAAATAACCTATTTATACATACATAGGTTATGCTTCAGAAAATAAATATTTATGAAGCATAAATTCCCGAAAATATCCGTGTTAAATTTATTAAATTTCGTAGATAAATAAATTATAGTTGTGCCAATTGAATAATGTTTATTAGTATATATATATATATATATATATATATATATATAATATATATATATATATATATATATATATATATATGTATAAAAAATATATATATATATATATATATATATATATATATATATACATATATATATATATATATATATATATATATATATATATATAATATATATATATATATATATATATATATATATATATATACATATATATATATATATATATATATATATATATATATATATCCTCTTGAGACCTGAACATGAACCTAGTGCTTTTTGTCACTTTTTATATATATATTTTTTTTATATTTGAGGAAGTAAATAAAGTTATTGTTTGACGTTTTGTTTAAAAATTTTTTGGAAAATAATGGTGCACATATGTGTACCTCAGGTTTTAACATGTTATTAATTTAGGCAAAATTCTTAACTGAATTTTATTGTTTGAAGCAGTTATTTTTTAAAATACTGTTACAAACATTAGAAATAGATTTAAATAAAACGGCAATGTGGCTATATTTACTTGGCAGCACTGCCAATTAATCTATAGTTGTCAAAATGTTACAACCCTGGTCAACACTATATAGATAATATTCAAATTAACGGAAATGGAATACTCCAGAATATACAAGATCATTCAAGGCTGTGCCAATAAGAGTAAACCACAATAACAACAAACCTAGCAACATAAATGCTAAGAGATGTTATTCTTAATGATCTTGTATGCAAGTATTCGCTGCTAATAAAGCTAAACAGATTCACAAGCATACACAGCCATATACACGTAGAAGAAACAAAACCACACACTAATCCATACAACCACTCATAGTTACCGTAGGCAAAACACACAGAACACTCATACATTCAACCACACATAGTTACCATAAGCAAACCAAACAAGTCAGCATTGTCATGTATACAAACAAACACATGTCAAGTAAAATACAACCACCATGCCCAGAACTTTCGCGAGGATACCAGACGACGTCATTTTTGCTATATAAAGGCGCTGCCAGAGCTCAGCGAGGGTCAGTGTGATTTCAAATATAGACGTGTTAACATCGCTGAGGGTTGAGTAGTACAAATACTCGTGTTAAGTAATAAATAAAGTGTTGCCGCATTAAATTTCTTAAATTAATTTGTCCGTGTTTTAATTTGATGCAATAAAACGAATCCTTGAAGGATAAGTAATAAAACCGTTTTTACGAAAAGGTCTAAAAACGTAACAATTGGTGTCAGAAGTGGGATTGCAAAAATAATTAAAAGGACATTGCAATTTAAAAAAAAAGGAGTTTAAGAATCGCGGATTGGACATCGGGACATACGAGTTTGAGGACAAAGACGATGTGCAAGTATGCACTCCTGCCACGGACAGCAGCATGGACATAAATTCAATGTTCGCTGCTATGAAGATCCAGATAAAAGGAATCAGTGATGCACAAGTTGAATTAAAACAAAACTCTCAGCAGATGCAGGAGGCATCAAGGATCAGCAGTGAAAAGCTTGTAGCCGAAATAAGTGAAATAAAACAAAACTCTCAGCAGATGCAGGAAAAGCTTGTAGCCGAAACTCAGCAGATGCAGGAAAAACTTGTTGCCGAAATAACTGAAATAAAACAGAACTCTCAGCAGATACAGGAGTCAAATAAGGCCATGAACGAGACCCTGGTAGAGGTTTCTGAAGCCATTAACAGGAGGGTGGATTCTATTGAGAATAAATTCTCAGAGCTGGCGGATAGAGTCCAACATCTAGAACACGGTGGCCTGGAACAGCATGCAAAGGAGTTCGAAGAGAAATTGCATGCTCTAGAGGACAAAATGCATAACCTGGAGTGTAGTGGCGGGCCAGTACGAGCAGTTGCGGAAGTTTCTGCGCGGATAAAAGCGCCATGCTTCGACGGCAGCGTACCATTAGGCATCTTCAAATTCCAGTTCGAGACGGTTGCTAGCAGAAATGGATGGGATGCTGAAGAAAAGGCCATAGAGTTGATCTTGTCCTTAAAGGGTACAGCCGCAGAGGTACTTGAGACTGTGCCAGTAAGCTGCAGAAACAGCTATAATGAAATAATGGCAGCATTGCAGCGCAATTATGGTGGTGCGCACAAGCGCGATTTATACAGAATGGAATTGCGATGTAGAGTTCAGAAGCCTAACGAATCTCTACAAGATTTCGCAATGGAAATCGAGCGTTTAGTGCAGCTCACATATCCAGGCGAGAGTCACTCGTTCCTGGACCATTTTAAAACTGAGGCTTTCGTTAACGGCATTCGCGACTCTGATGTTAAACTGGCGGTGTGCGCTACGCAGAAATCCACTTTCGCTGAAACTGTGTCATTTGCGCTGGCTCAAGAGACTGCCAGGATGGTTTTCAAGCCACAGATAAGTAAAGTGCGGAATGTGGAGGTTTTGTCTGAGGAGGATAACAACCTAGTTGCTAGCGTTAAGGGGGCAATGCGACAACCGCTGGCAGAAAGTGCTATCAAAGAAAAGCCTAAGTGCTTTAACTGCGGAAAGATCGGTCATTTTCAGCGCAGCTGCAAAGCATTAAGGAAGAGAGGTAGATCTGTTTTGCCACTAAGAAAGAGCATTGAGCATAGAAGGGGCACAAAGCATAACAATGCGGATGCTCTTTCAAGAAGACCCTGCTGTTTGGAGTCTAAACATTGTGATAAAACCGAGCAAAAGGAAGGCGTTGTTGATGTTCGGCTAATTCACATCGGCCCTGATGAAGACTGGTCACCGGCACAGAGGGACGACGGCATACTAAGGAAAATTATAGCGGCCAAAGAAGAGGACAGACGACCATCCCGGAATGAAATTTCGGCTGAAAGCCCACTCGCCAAATCTTATTGGGCTCAGTGGAAGAGCCTCAAGGTAATAAAAGGTTGTTTATACCGCGTATGGGAAAGTGTAGATGGCAAAACAACTTCAAATTTTATAGTTGTGCCATACTCCAAGATAAGTAAAGTTTTACAGGAGTTTCATAATGGACCCAGTGGCGGTCATCTTGGAGTAACAAAAACACTTGAGAAACTGAAGCAGCGTTTTTATTGGGTTGGATGTCAACAAACCGTAGCTGACTGGATAGCAAACTGCCCACAGTGCATAGCAGCCAAAGGCCCAGTAAGAAGAAGCCGGGGACAGCTGCAACAATACAACTCAGGAGCACCATTCGAGCGGATCGCAATGGATGTAGCAGGTCCCTTTTCGCGTCACCGAAGCCGGAAATCGTTATGTACTTGTGGTAATGGACTATTTCAGTAAATGGCCAGAGGTATATGCTATACCTAGCCAGGAAGCAAAGACAATTGTAAATGCATTAGTCAACAACTGGGTATGTCGCTATGGTGTCCCAATAGAATTACATTCCGACCAAGGAAGGAATTTCGAGTCTGCCATATTCAGGGAAATGTGCGAGTTATATGGGATAAAGAAAACCAGAACGACGCCGCTGCATCCACAGTCTGATGGCATGGTAGAAAGGTTCAATCGCACCTTAGAAGAGTACCTACGAAAAGTAGTAAGCACCCATCAGAGGGATTGGGACGAGCACATCCCCAAATTTTTGATGGCATATAGGTCACCTGTACACGACTCAACATCGAGAACGCCAGCCAAAATTATCTTCGGGACGGAATTAAAACTACCTGGTGATTTGGAATTTGGGTTAAGCCAACTGTAGAAGAAGGAGCTATTACGTCCCAGGAGAAGGAGGACTTAAACGAACTGCATGAGCTCGTGCGCAATAGAATCAAGATGGTCAGTGACAAGATGAAGGCTAGGTATGACCGCGCAGCAAACTCGGAGGGATTTATGGAAGGACAATTGGTTTTACTGTATAACCCACAACGGAAGAAAGGATTGTCCCCAAAATTACAGACTCACTGGGATGGCCCGTATAAAGTGATTAAGAGAGTGACTGACGTTGTATACCGGATACAGAAGCACAATAGCCCAAGGTAGAAAATGAAGATAGTACATCTCGAACGATTGGCGCACTATGGAAGAGGTGATTGTATGCCTATTCGGGTCGAATAGGCTTAAGTGGGCGGCAGTGTTACAAACATTAGAAATAGATTTAAATAAAACGGCAATGTGGCTATATTTATTTGGCAGCACTGCCAATTCAGCTATAGTTGTCAAAATGTTACAACCCTGATCAACACTATATAGATAATATTCAAATTAATGGAAATGGAATACTCCAGAATATACAAGATCATTCAAGGCTGTGCCAATAAGAGTAAACCACAACAACAACAAACCTAGCAACATAAATGCTAAGAGATGTTATTCTTAATGATCTTGTATGCAAGTATTCGCTGCTAATAAAGCTAAACAGATTCACAAGCATACACAGCCATATACACGTAGAAGAAACAAAACCACACACTAATCCATACAACCACTCATAGTTACCATAGGCAAAACACACAGAACACTCATACATTCAACCACACATAGTTACCATAAGCAAACCAAACAAGTCAGCATTGTCATGTATACAAACATACACATGTCAAGTAAAATACAACCACCATACCCAGAACTTTCGCGAGGTTAACAGACGACGTCATTTTTGCTATATAAAGGCGCTGCCAGAGCTCAGAGAGAGTCAGTGTGATTTCAAATATAGACGTGTTAACATCGCTGAGGGTTGAGTAGTACAAATACTCGTGTTAAGTAATAAATAAAGTGTTGCCGCATTAAATTTCTTAAATTAATTTGTCCGTGTTTCAATTTGATGCAATAAAACGAATCCTTGAAGGATAAGTAATAAAACCGTTTTCACGAAAAGGTCTAAAAACGTAACAATACATATATAAATGTTGCATTTTACACAAATAGTCCGGCAGCGCGAATAGCAAGCAGGGTAGTGACATTTGGATGCATATATTACTCTGTTTTGCAATTAGCTTCCGAAATTCGAGGTACAAGTATTGAAAGAACGTATGTAAAATATTAACGTTTAAGCTACCCTGGGTGACTAACACATCATCGGTAAGATCTGGACCACCGGTAGTCATACTTTTGCTCCGCCAAAATAATCGGGGTGAACTTGAAACTTCCTCACTTGCATATGCTCCTTTTTGGACCACACTCTCATCACCAACCGATTTTTCAGGGATTTGAAGAGCTTAAACTGCTTTTGGAGGCAAGTAGTCCACATCATCGTCATCCCCAGAAAAATCCAACTCGCTATCGTTTAGAATATCTTTAATCTCCTGATCATCCATCTTCGAGCTAAACAGAACTAATGTCTACATTAAACACTATTAGAATCCTGAGGTACATATACGTGTACCAAGAAAATAATGTAGCACAGCACCACTATAATCTACAGCTATATAGCAAATTACCTTCTCAAACGTTCACGCAATCAATGTGCTTTAAAAAATACAAAACTTGTAAATCTAAGTAGTAAAATAAATATAGAAACAGCGAAAGGTAACTTCAACCCATGGCCTGCTAGAAAAAAACTTAAACCGTTTCATTCAAATGCAAAAATAAAATCTTTCAGAAAAAAATATTGGGATTTTTTCGTACGTAGCGATACTAAATATTGAACTGTAAGCAATAAAACTAAAAACACCTTCCACAAGATGGGACAATTTAATAAAATTACATATTTCTCATGGTGCACATATGTGCACCCACGGTCTCAAGTGGATATATATATATATATATATATATATATATATATATATAGATATGTATATATATATATATATATATATATATATATACATATATATATATATATATATATATATATGTTTATATATTTATATATTTATATATATCTATATATATATATATATATATATATATATATATATATATATATATATATATACATATATATATATATATATATATATATATATATATATATATAAAATTGGTTGGTTTCCTTAGAGCATTCAACAATGAAACTTGTGAGGTGGAATGTGTTATTATTTGTTGCAGAAAATTGTTATTGTTTATGTATTTTTACGTTACATAGAATAGATCCATGTGCGAAGCGAACAATACTACTGCGTAAATTAATGTAGGGTAAATAATACCTGTGTTGGATAAACGAAAATATACCTATCAGTACCGATGAGATGATGCCATATATAATTATGATATACATATAATATAAAAGTTTATATATTTTTGTTTGTATATGTTAAATTATATAAAAAATAAAAAATAATAGACCTTTTGCTTAAGTAAACCTCATAAATTAATAAAAAAAAAGGTCGAATAACTTTATATAATAATTTATTAAAATATTAATTTATATCCCTTAATATTTTGTGCATCAATGACGTAATCTTACTAGGTAAAAGTTGGTACTATTCAAATTCGAAAAACTCAATTTCACACCAACGGCTAGTCTAGTGCCTTTGAGGCATCTCTCCAGTACATTACAACAAATACTCAAGTTTCTTATATATAGAGGCATCGAATTTTATGTTTTGCATGGTATTAAATGCAAGTAAAGGGGAACCTAGACCCTCCAATTAAAATGTCTCATTTTTTATGCACTAAGGGATATCTGTACAGATAATCTCAGCTCCAGCTATAGCGGAAATGCCTCATAAAAATGATGACAGAGTCAGTGAGCCTATACTAAATTTTGCACTTGTAACAACTTAATATTACCATTAATTTGACAGCTTCGAAATTTATAACCTATTTATACACAGGTTATGTTTCAGCAAATAAATATATGTGAAGCACAAATTCCCGAAAATATCCGTGTTAAATTTAATAAACTTCGTAGATAAGTAAATTATTGTTGTGCCAATTGAATAATGTTTATTAGCCAATTGAATAATGTTCAAGAACATTAGACTGTCATGATTTAGTTAGATTTGCAGGTACAATCAATAATAAGGCGTTTTCTCAACATTTTGATAGAAAAATGCAGTTATTTCATTATTTTGTTCGTTTCGATGCTGCATGACATATCACATATATTATTTTGTTGTCTGAGGAGTGAATACAAATAAATTGGAATGACCGTGGGAGAATCATTAATTTTCAAGGTTGATGGCGCAAACGTGTAATGACTGGCCTTGTAACTTTTTTTCTTGTTCTATATATACAAAATTTTTTCAATTCATAAACATAAACATAATATTTTTTATCAAAAACGAAAAAATGGAAAATTCCACAAACATATGTAAGCAAACAAAAATATTATTGTATCCTACAATTTAATTTCCGTTTTTATTTAATACAACATCATCAGCAACATTAGCTGTATCTGCCTTGAAATTAATTCTCTTATCTATTGGAACATTAATAATATGTAGCATCTTTAACATGTATCTACGTTTATAATTATCTCTGTATTTAAAATTAATACATTATTAAAATCTGAAAGATTATTAAAATTTACACAATTAGATACTTATGCTACAATATCTACATTCCTTCCGTTATATCTATATTGTCTTATTAATTTGCAAACTAAGTAATCAGGGAATCTATTATTAACTAATATATTTCAAATAATCTTTATATTTTACTATGAAACTCAATATCACTTACTAATCATATTCTTTCTATAAGATTTTTAGCTGTATTTATAATCACTCTCCTAGGATGTTTTGAAAAATAGTTAATTATTCTACCTGAAGAAGTTGGTTTTTTATGTCAATCTATTAACAAACAATTACTTGTTTTTATTACTACTATATCTAAATATGGAAGTTTTGAATTACTTTCTTTTTCAATTGTAAACTCAATATCTGGAGCAAAACTATTAAACGTTTTTAACATTATTTCTATATTGATTTCCGAAATAACGCAAAATAAATCATCAACATATTTTGTTAAAACTTTTGGTTTAACCAGTACTCTCTCTATGCAATCATCTAGCAATTCTTCCATTACAATATCAACCACAACTGGAGAAACCATTTTGTCCTTTTTGTTTATTTTTAATCAAACCCATACCCTCCGATTAAAATGTCTCATTATTTGTGCACTAAGGCATATCTGTACAGAAAATCTCAGCTCCAACTATAGCGGAAATGCCTCATGAAAATGATGACTGAGTCAGTGAGCCTATACAAAATTTGCACTTGTAACAACTTATAATTACCATTAATGTGACAGCTTCGAAATTTATAACCTATTTATACATACATAGGTTATGTTTCAGCAAATAAATATTTATGAAGCATAAATTCCCGAAAATATCCGTTATATTTATTAAATTTCGTAGATAAGTAAATTATAGTTGTGCCAATTGAATAATGTTTATTAGCCAATTGAATAATGTTCAAGAACATTGGACTGTCATGATTTAGTTAGATTTGCAGGTACAACCAATAATAAGGCGTTTTCTTAACATTTTGATAAAAAATGCAGTTATTTCTTTATTTTGTTCGTTTCGATGCTGCATGACATATCACATATATTATTTTGTTGTCTGAGGAGTGAATTCAAATAAATTGGAATGACCATGGGAGAATCATTAATTTTCAAGGTTGATGCCGCAAACGTATAATGACTGGCCTTGTGACTTCTTTTCTTGTTATAGATACTGCCAGCTCTTAAATTGGAATGGCATCATATAACTTGGAATCAAAATGTTTTCTCTCTTGTACTTTCCCTGATATATTTTTGCTTCGATAATGTTACGCATCAGGTTTTTACTGAAAGCAGAATGGCATTGAAAATGAATTTTGTAATTTCGAGCAATGTTTGAAAACACTTTTCGGATGAGCTCAGATGTTGGTTTGTGTAACTGGCAAGAACCGACGAGAAACTGAATGTAGATATTCGAAATGCCAATGTCTAGCACATGCTTTGAAAATAATGCGCTTGATCGGTCATTGAGCATATCGACATGCATGTTTGAAGTCAGTTTGAGTATCTTGGCGTGATTCAATAAAACAGACGATTTCACACATGCATTAATCAGCTGGCGTTGATCATGGAATTACTAACTTTGCTTCAAAAGTATCCTTACTAACATTCAGTTGCATTTTAGATATTAGATAATTCGAAAATAAAAAAATGGGCGTGAGTCCTAAGATGGGTTATATCGAATATTTTATTCAAAAATTTTTAGGTATAGGCGTTCTTACGTGACTCCGATTTTCTAAAAATTTAAAAGTGGGCTTGAAAATAGAAGTCAAATTTTTTCCTACAAAAAACTAACATGAGTCATCACAAACATTAAAAAGTGTATGGAAAACGGTTGACACTAAAGACCATCCCTGCTAATTTCAATTGCAAAGCTATCGTAAACTGGTTTATGAGCTTTTTTACGCTTTTGAGTTAGAACACTATTATTTTAATTTTCAAATCAACCGACTCCCACGTCATAAGCAATAATTAAGGTAGTTTTGAGGTACTATAAAGGAATCGAGAGCACTGAGTGGTTGAATATATAATTTCAAGTTGTTCATTTATATCTCACGAACGGATTAACCGATTTTCAACCGGTATGCGGTCATCGACTTTATCTTTAAACGTTAAGAGTGAATTAGTTTGTGGAACCGATAGCTAAGGCCGCTGAAAAATTATTCTAAAGAAACTACTTTGAAAAATAATTTTTTCTAATCGAGAACATTAACTAACCAGGCGGCAAATGACGTCGCCCGAAATCGATCGAAATTTGTATTTAAATTGCAGTGAAATTTCGATCGATATCGAATGCGGTGATTCGGCCCCTGATAATTAATTTGAATTGATTACTCGATTTGGACCTGGTTTTAGACGATCGACATGGGTTTGAAATATTAATATGTATATTTTTATTCATATATTTTTGTAATGTCATTATGTATAACGTCACTCATATCATGCCTCTTCGCCTGGATGTCAGACGTCACCATAGGCTGCTCTCATCTGCGAAACTAGAAATAATGCACGGGAAATAACGGATACCTGCGGTACTCCTTAGTGGACCTTATACTCTTTGGATACAATTTTATTTATAACAACACGAGAAAATCCAATATCAACTGGGAGAAGGTATCTCTGAAACCAAAGGTCACAGACAGGTCTGCTCCATGCAACACTCCATCCAACTCCTTAGAAATATGTAGAGTCACAACTTTACTTTCGCGAAAACAGTGCAGCACCCCATTCCTCTTTATGAGAATTGGCCTTACACAAGCAACCTTCCAGCACAATGCCAATTTACTAACGTGACACAACTGAAGTGCTACCTTCGAAGAGGATTGCCTCAGGATTAGTGCAGGCCCAGGAGGCTTCTTAGTGCTAACGTCTCCAACAACCTTTTTAACTCTACGCTTTTTAAGAATACCCTCTCCTTGCAATATTAGTACGTAATGAAGTTGTTTGTTAATATCAGCAAGAATTAGGCATGTCTGATGCGAAATTTAGTTGTCTTCGGCTTAAATTCAAAATAAAAATACACTATTTACATTCGGTTTCTTTATGGACATACAAAAGTGGAAAACATGCTACTATATATGGCTTCCATGCGCTCCCAAACTCCATATCGAAGACTCTAGTTATGTGTCTGAGCAGTAAAATAGTAATTGCTGGTCAATATGCTAATTTATTTGTATATATATATATATATATATATATATATATATATATATATACATATATATATATATATATATATATATATATATATATACATATTGTGGCTGATATTGTAATGAAAAAATTACTAGACGATTGCATAGGAAGATTATTGATTAAACCAAAAGTTTAAACATATTATAAACAAAAGATAAAATACAACTTTTACAAAAACAAATATAGTTTATCAAATTCCCTGTAGTGGTAATAGTCGTGAAAATTGTGATAAAACATATGTAGGTACAACTAAAAATAAATTTAAAACCAGATTAGCTGGTCATAGAACAGTTAAAAAATATAAAAACAATATTTCTTCACAAAAAACAGCATATGTAACTCATTGTGAAAATTTGTCTCAATTTTAAATACAGAGAATAACTAGAAATGTAGATACATGTTAGAGATGCTACATATTATTAATGTTCCAGTAGATAAGAGAATTAATTTCAAGGCAGATACATCTAATGTTGCTCATACATATAGATATTTATTAAATAAAAACGGAAATTAAATTATAGGATATAATATTTTTGTTTGCTTACATATGTTTGTGGAATTGTTAATTTCTTCGATTATGACAAAAATATTTTGTTTGTATTTGTGAATTGAAAAAATTTTGTTACAAATAATTTTTGTTTGTATATGTTAAATTGAAAAAAGAAGAACATTTA
>OY776279.1:52957932-52970432 GCA_963675445.1 Linnaemya vulpina | reverse complement strand
CAACGCCAAATTCATTAGCAGTTTGGACCTTAAAGACGGCTACTGGCAAATCCCAATGGCAGCAGATAGCAAAAAATACACCGCCTTTGCGGTCACGGGGCGAGGACTGTACCAGTGACGGGTCATGCCGTTCGGACTACACTCCGCACCGGCCACCTTCCAAAGGGCCCTTGATAGTGTTATCGACGCACCTCCGAAATCTACGAGAAGTCTTTAGGCGACTAAGAGCGGCCAACTTAAAAATAAATGTTGAAAAATGTGAATTCCTTAAATCCGAGACAAAGTATCTAGGTCATGTGGTCACCCCAGAAGGAATAAAAACTGACCCTGATAAAATCGCGGCTATGACAACAATACAGCCCCCACAAAACGTACGGGATGTGCGCCGGTTCCTAGGCATCACCACGTGGTATAGAAGGTTTGTACCCAATTTTGCAGAAATTTCGCAGCCCCTGACCCAACTGCTGAAAAAGGGCAGACATTGGAAGTGGGGAGACGAGCAACAACGGGCTTTCGAAACTCTCAAAGACCATCTGACAAAGGCACCCGTACTAACTTGTCCAGATTTCACGAGAACTTTTGTGCTACAAACAGATGCCAGTGACTATGGACTTGGTGCGGTGCTCACCAAGGAAATCAATGGCGTGGAAAAGGTTATCGCATACGCGAGTCGTCACCTTAATCCCGTGGAAAAAAACTACTCCGCCACCGAAAAAGAATGCCTGGCTATCGTGTGTGGAATCCGGAAAATGCGACACTACCTAGAAGGGTACGAGTTCAAGGTAATAACTGACCATCTGGCTTTGAAGTGGTTGAATTCCATAGACAACCCCGTCGGACGACTGGCCCGGTGGGCACTGGAGCTGCAAAAGTTCAATTTTTCAGTCCATTATAGGAAAGGTAAGCAAAACCTTGTTGCCGATGCTCTTTCGCGGCAACCGATGGGGCAATTGAATTATGTACGCACTGAAACAGGTTCGTGTAGGTGGCTGGAGAAGCGTATCATGGAGGTCCATGAACATCCGGAAAATTTTGCGGACTACGCTGTTGTCCACGGGCAACCCTATCGCCATATCCCCCGGCAAATGAATGATGAAGACAGCACGCCATGGAAACTGTGTGTCTCCACTCCGCTGAGACTCCAAGTCCTGCAAGAAAACCACGATCAGCCGGCAGGGGGCCATTTGGGTGTGAGGAAAACCATTAATAAAATTGCAACCGATATTACTGGCCGGGAATGACGCGTGAGATTACCCGTTATGTCCAGCAGTGCGAGACGTGTCAGAAATTTAAAATATCTCAACGCATGCCGGCCGGGAAGATGCTTACGCGCATACCCGACGAGCCCTGGGCATTCCTGTGTGCCGATTTTGTGGGACCCCTACCCAGAACACGTCATGGTAACACGATGCTACTTGTTTTCTTTGATAATTTCTCTAAATAGTGCGAACTAGTACCCATGAGGAAAGCTACCGCAACAGGGGTAGTGAAGGCATTTCGCGAAAGAATCGTCGCCAGATATGGGATACCAAAGGCCATAATCACCGACAACGGGGCACAATTTACAGCACGTGTTTTTAAGAAATTCCTAGAAGAAATTGGTGTACGGCAACAGTTTACTGCCGTACGCTCAAGACCATAATGGCACTGTACGCAGGGGCACAGCAGACTTCGTGGGATGAAAATTTTCCCGAGATTATGCTGGCCATCAACACAAGCACTTCCGAATCTACCGGATACTCACCCGCATACCTTACGCAAGGGAGAGAACCACGGTTGCCAAAGACCCTATACGACGAGTTGACAGTAGGCACAGGAGCACGGCCGGTGCTTCCGAGGGAAAGGGAAAAAGAACTGGGCGAAATATTCAAAATTGTACGATCTAACCTGAACCGGGCCTCCCGAAAGCAGCAACGGTATTACAATTTGCGTCGTCGCGAAAGGAAGCCTAACATCGGTGAACAGGTCCTACTCCGCCTACATCCGCTCTCCAAAGCAACGGAAAATTTTGCTGCCAAGTTAGCACCTAAGTACGGTGGTCCATATGTCATAAAGGGATTCGTGTCTCCCGTTATAGCGAATATTCACCGCATTGACAACTCCGAAGAGCGTACTGCGCACATAAAGGATCTGAAACCATATTACCCCTTACAGCACTAATATCTCTTTTAATTTAGTCTCTTTGGTTTTTACAGATATGTATCAGAGAATAGAGCCATAATAAAACTTAACAACAACAAGAACGAACCTTTAAAACCAGTTATGAAATGGGATATCCAAACGAAGTAATAAACAAACAGATGCAGTACAGCCGAAACATGAGCAGCAAGCAGAACAAGTTCGAAGAGTCGCGGCGGAAATTTCGCAGAAACATGGAAAAGGAATAGAGCAAAGGGAGGCGTACTATCTTTCTGGAAGACGACGACATACCCAGTACAAGTCGAGGGCGCCCCAGAAAACGTACATCCCGTCCTAAATCGCCACCCCAAACGAGTGCCAACCCACATCCCAAACCAACTGACGATTCACCACCACCTAAGGGGAGATCAACGGCGTTCGTATATCGAATATCAACTGAGCCAAACAACGCCACTCCAGCACAAAGTCCTCCCAAACCACCACCCAAGGCACCCAGTCCACCACCAGAAATCATTACGATTGACAGCGATCACGAAGAAGAACCTGCCGTAGAGCCATCAGAACTTGACGAACTACAGTTCAGCCCAAATACATTGGAAAATTTAGATCTTGATGACCCAGTATTAATTGAAATTCAGCGAACATTTTTTGGATTCCAGGATAATACCATGGAGAGACGCATCCCAACGCCACCGTCGCGATGGCCACCAAGTTCACCCTCCTCGTTGGACTGGGAAAGCGAGAGCTTCCGCCCTCCCACTCCCAAACGTAGACAAGGAACCTGGGCTCACTCCAGGTTCAGGATCGGCAGTACCGCCACTTGGGGTTTTGATGTTATGAACGGACCTGTACCGTAAGGATATTGGTGCCGGAGAGAGATTCACCACCAGCGCTCGACCCAGCACCTTTCGTCTGCATACCGCCAAGGAAAACTGCACGGCACACCCCGCCGAAACCAACCGCCTCCTCACCCGGCAGTATGTCACCAATGCCTACCTCATCGCCCTCTCCACCAAAAAATACCCACGATGAGGGAATGTCACGAGCAGCCTGTACCGACTCATTAGCGGACTCCACCAACGGGCCCGCCCCGGAATGTACAACTCCCACGCGCCACACCTGTACCTCGTCACCGGCGCGCACGCCACCCTTGCCTACTAGTCCAAGGGTGATCAGCATACATCAAGCACCTGAACAATTGCAGCAGAGGATCCAACGTGCGGTCCAACAAGGGCACCTACCATCCCGCACGCGGCTTTTTGAAATGATTCAGGGACAAGCTTACCGCGTAATCATCTACCGAAACGGACTTGTCCAGATCATCTGGCGTCAGCCTTAGATTTCCCTAGGAAGAGGGGCAGTGTGACGACAAACGTTGACCGGCCGCAACAATAATAAATTCGTTTGGAATGATTATTTAAGTTTTTTTTTAAAGTTGTTTTTAGAATAGTATTTAAGTTTATTGTAATGGAATTTTTTCTTTTTATTCTCATGTTTGGAGTACAGTTTCTTTTATATATTTACGCATGTACACGCGCGCATGGAAATTGATCATGTATTCTTTTATATATTTTTTTTTGTCCTCTAAAATAAATAAGACGAATATGTATGAAAGGGTGCACTGAGAGTTATATACCTGCACAATCATGTTTAAAAGCATTCAAAGCTGACAGCCTCTCTGGAAGTATTTCTCACAGACATGCGCACTCCCGCAGCTAACAACAGAACTTGAAATATTCACTGTTCTGTGTACATGCATGTTGTTGTGTGTATTTCTCTGTGCGCGCCACGAATAGTATAAAAGGCGAACAATTGTTAAACAAGAGTGAGTTGGCTGGCAGCTTGCGATGCGACAAGAGCTAGTTTATTAGGTAGAGGGCTCACCCGTACTTGATAAACATCTTGTAGTATAAAGTAGTTAGAGAAACCTATAGAGACATAGGAGTCTTTTCCAACTACTAGGAACAATTAGTTATTGAGTGAGGGATCACCCGGCTACATAACTATTTGTTCTCAAGGCAAGGAGCGGTTATTGAGTGAGGGATCACCCGGCTGAATAACCACTTACTCTTGCTTTCCAGTCAGAGTGGGGAAACGGGGATTGTATTCAGGGCTCTCCCGTTGAAATTGTCGATCCTTCACTTGCTCTCCAGTAAAGGTCGTGGAGACGAGGATTGTATTCAGGGCTCTCCCGTTGCAATTGTCGATCCTGCACTTGCTCTCCAGTAAAGGTCGTGGAGACGAGGATTATATTCAGGGCTCTCCCGTTGCGATCTTCGATCCTTGAGGCGGCTCGTGTAGGCTGAGAACAGTGGCATCGGTCGTCCAGGTTTCTCTAACTACTTTATACTACAAGATGTTTATCAAGTACGGGTGAGCCCTCTACCTAATAAACTAGCTCTTGTCGCATCGCAAGCTGCCAGCCAACTCACTCTTGTTTAACAATTGTTCGCCTTTTATACTATTCGTGGCGCGCACAGAGAAATACACACAACAACATGCATGTACACAGAACAGTGAATATTTCAAGTTCTGTTGTTAGCTGCGGGAGTGCGCATGTCTGTGAGAAATACTTCTAGAGAGGCTGTCAGCTTTGAATGCTTTTAAACATGATTGTGCAGGTATATAACTCTCAGTGCACCCTTTCATACATATTCGTCTTATTTATTTTAGAGGACAAAAAAAAATATATAAAAGAATACATGATCAATTTCCATGCGCGCGTGTACATGCGTAAATATATAAAAGAAACTGTACTCCAAACATGAGAATAAAAAGAAAAAATTCCATTACAATAAACTTAAATACTATTCTAAAAACAACTTTAAAAAAAAACTTAAATAATCATTCCAAACGAATTTATTATTGTTGCGGCCGGTCAACGTTTGTCGTCACACTGCCCCTCTTCCTAGGGAAATCTAAGGCTGACGCCAGATGATCTGGACAAGTCCGTTTCGGTAGATGATTACGCGGTAAGCTTGTCCCTGAATCATTTCAAAAAGCCGCGTGCGGGATGGTAGGTGCCCTTGTTGGACCGCACGTTGGATCCTCTGCTGCAATTGTTCAGGTGCTTGATGTATGCTGATCACCCTTGGACTAGTAGGCAAGGGTGGCGTGCGCGCCGGTGACGAGGTACAGGTGTGGCGCGTGGGAGTTGTACATTCCGGGGCGGGCCCGTTGGTGGAGTCCGCTAATGAGTCGGTACAGGCTGCTCGTGACATTCCCTCATCGTGGGTATTTTTTGGTGGAGAGGGCGATGAGGTAGGCATTGGTGACATACTGCCGGGTGAGGAGGCGGTTGGTTTCGGCGGGGTGTGCCGTGCAGTTTTCCTTGGCGGTATGCAGACGAAAGGTGCTGGGTCGAGCGCTGGTGGTGAATCTCTCTCCGGCACCAATATCCTTACGGTACAGGTCCGTTCATAACATCGAAACCCCAAGTGGCGGTACTGCCGATCCTGAACCTGGAGTGAGCCCAGGTTCCTTGTCTACGTTTGGGAGTGGGAGGGCGGAAGCTCTCGCTTTCCCAGTCCAACGAGGAGGGTGAACTTGGTGGCCATGGCGACGGTGGCGTTGGGATGCGTCTCTCCATGGTATTATCCTGGAATCCAAAAAATGTTCGCTGAATTTCAAATAATACTGGGTCATCAAGATCTAAATTTTCCAATGTATTTGGGCTGAACTGTAGTTCGTCAAGTTCTGATGGCTCTACGGCAGGTTCTTCTTCGTGATCGCTGTCAATCGTAATGATTTCTGGTGGTGGACTGGGTGCCTTGGGTGGTGGTTTGGGAGGACTTTGTGCTGGAGTGGCGTTGTTTGGCTCAGTTGATATTCGATATACGAACGCCGTTGATCTCCCCTTAGGTGGTGGTGAATCGTCAGTTGGTTTGGGATGTGGGTTGGCACTCGTTTGGGGTGGCAATTTAGGACGGGATGTACGTTTTCTGGGGCGCCCTCGACTTGTACTGGGTATGTCGTCGTCTTCCAGAAAGATAGTACGCCTCCCTTTGCTCTATTCCTTTTCCATGTTTCTGCGAAATTTCCGCCGTGACTCTTCGAACTTGTTCTGCTTGCTGCTCATGTTTCGGCTGTACTGAATCTGTTTGTTTATTATTTCGTTTGGATATCCCATTTCATAACTGGTTTTAAAGGTTTGTTTTTGTTGTTGTTAAGTTTTATTATGGCTCTATTCTCTGATACATATCTGTAAAAACCAAAGAGACTAAATTAAAAGAGATATTAGTGCTGTAAGGGGTAATATGGTTTCAGATCCTTTATGTGCGCAGTACGCTCTTCGGAGTTGTCAATGCGGTGAATATTCGCTATAACGGGAGACACGAATCCCTTTATGACATATGGACCACCGTACTTAGGTGCTAACTTGGCAGCAAAATTTTCCGTTGCTTTGGAGAGCGGATGTAGGCGGAGTAGGACCTGTTCACCGATGTTAGGCTTCCTTTCGCGACGACGCAAATTGTAATACCGTTGCTGCTTTCGGGAGGCCCGGTTCAGGTTAGATCGTACAATTTTGAATATTTCGCCCAGTTCTTTTTCCCTTTCCCTCGGAAGCACCGGCCGTACTCCTGTGCCTACTGTTAACTCGTCGTATAGGGTCTTTGGCAACCGTGGTTCTCTCCCTTGCGTAAGGTATGCGGGTGAGTATCCGGTAGATTCGGAAGTGCTTGTGTTGATGGCCAGCATAATCTCGGGCAAATTTTCATCCCACGAAGTGTGCTGTGCCCCTGCATACAGTGCCATTATGGTCTTGAGCGTACGGCAGTAAACTGTTGCCGTACACCAATTTCTTCTAGGAATTTCTTAAAAACACGTGCTGTAAATTGTGCCCCGTTGTCGGTGATTATGGCCTTTGGTATCCCATATCTGGCGACGATTCTTTCGCGAAATGCCTTCACTACCCCTGTGGCGGTAGCTTTCCTCATGGGTACTAGTTCGCCCTATTTAGAGAAATTATCAAAGAAAACAAGTAGCATCGTGTTACCATGACGTGTTCTGGGTAGGGGTCCCACAAAATCGGCACACAGGAATGCCCAGGGCTCGTCGGGTATGCGCGTAAGCATCTTCCCGGCCGGCATGCGTTGAGATATTTTAAATTTCTGACACGTCTCGCACTGCTGGACATAACGGGTAATCTCACGCGTCATTCCCGGCCAGTAATATCGGTTGCATATTTTATTAATGGTTTTCCTCACACCCAAATGGCCCCCTGCCGGCTGATCGTGGTTTTCTTGCAGGACTTGGAGTCTCAGCGGAGTGGAGACACACAGTTTCCATGGCGTGCTGTCTTCATCATTCATTTGCCGGGGGATATGGCGATAGGGTTGCCCGTGGACAACAGCGTAGTCCGCAAAATTTTCCGGATGTTCATGGACCTCCATGATACGCTTCTCCAGCCACCTACACGAACCTGTTTCAGTGCGTACATAATTCAATTGCCCCATCGGTTGCCGCGAAAGAGCATCGGCAACAAGGTTTTGCTTACCTTTCCTATAATGGACTGAAAAATTGAACTTTTGCAGCTCCAGTGCCCACCGGGCCAGTCGTCCGACGGGGTTGTCTATGGAATTCAACCACTTCAAAGCCAGATGGTCAGTTATTACCTTGAACTCGTACCCTTCTAGGTAGTGTCGCATTTTCCGGATTCCACACACGATAGCCAGGCATTCTTTTTCGGTGGCGGAGTAGTTTTTTTCCACGGGATTAAGGTGACGACTCGCGTATGCGATAACCTTTTCCACGCCATTGATTTCCTTGGTGAGCACCGCACCAAGTCCATAGTCACTGGCATCTGTTTGTAGCACAAAAGTTCTCGTGAAATCTGGACAAGTTAGTACGGGTGCCTTTGTCAGATGGTCTTTGAGAGTTTCGAAAGCCCGTTGTTGCTCGTCTCCCCACTTCCAATGCCCTTTTTCAGCAGTTGGGTCAGGGGCTGCGAAATTTCTGCAAAATTGGGTACAAACCTTCTATACCACGTGGTGATGCCTAGGAACCGGCGCACATCCCGTACGTTTTGTGGGGGCTGTATTGTTGTCATAGCCGCGATTTTATCAGGGTCAGTTTTTATTCCTTCTGGGGTGACCACATGACCTAGATACTTTGTCTCGGATTTAAGGAATTCACATTTTTCAACATTTATTTTTAAGTTGGCCGCTCTTAGTCGCCTAAAGACTTCTCGTAGATTTCGGAGGTGCGTCGATAACACTATCAATGGCCCTTTGGAAGGTGGCCGGTGCAGAGTGTAGTCCGAACGGCATGACCCGCCACTGGTACAGTCCTCGCCCCGCGACCGCAAAGGCGGTGTATTTTTTGCTATCTGCTGCCATTGGGATTTGCCAGTAGCCGTCTTTAAGGTCCAAACTGCTAATGAATTTGGCATTGCGGAGTCGATTAAGAATGGCGTCAATTCGTGGCAGTGGATACGCATCGGGCACAGACCTGGCGTTAAATTGCCTGAAATCCATGCACGTCCGCCATGCGCCATTTTTCTTCCGCACTAGGGTTATGGGAAAACTGTAGGGGCTGCAAGACGGCTCGAT
Organism: Linnaemya vulpina; assembly: GCA_963675445.1. NCBI lineage: Eukaryota > Metazoa > Arthropoda > Insecta > Diptera > Tachinidae > Linnaemya > Linnaemya vulpina. Next base: position 52,961,742 of record OY776279.1, on the reverse strand, counting down.
ACACCCGCGTTCGATCAATTTGTTTACTTCTTCATCTATTATCGCCTGCATGGCGGGATTGCGTTGTGCATAGCGCAATTTTATAGGACGATCGTCTTTCATGACGATCTGATGTTTAGCGATATTATCTAAGCCCTGTATTCGCTGAAACTTCGGGAGTTCTTCGCTAAGAAAGCGGTCTATTTTCTGTTTCAGGCTGCGGCTCAATTCGCTGCGTACTGCGTACAGTGGTTCACTGTGTGGTTCTGTTACCTTGTCATTGGTTTCCTCCTGTCTCTCGGGCTTCCCCTTCTGTTCTAATCTTACGACCAGGCCGGCACAAACTAGGGTGGTGTTCACCTTCCGGAGAAAATCGAGGCCTAATATGATGTTCTCGGTGGCATCATTCATGATGAGGAAGTTGTGTGGGAGGGTCGCGCCGCCTAATGTAAATCACACTGTACACCCTTTGAGATTTCTTTGCAGGAGCCATCGGCCAAAAAGACGGCAATATCCACGTCTACGTACGTGGGATTATGGTACAGTTTCTGTACCAGCGTGGGAGAAATGAAGCTTCTGGTGGCCCCGGTATCGATGATTGCTGCTACCTGTCGGTTCTCGATGAGAATATTGGCTTTGATCTTCTCATCTTCATATGACAAGTGTGTGTTATTGGTAATAGATTTACGCTTCTGCTTAGGCTTATTCAACTGCGCGGGCGGAGTTGATGATTCAATATATCAAATATATCACCATCCGGTGATGTTCTCCTCGGTGGGGGTGTGTGTTTTGGGGAATACTTTCGAGTTCTGTGGCCAAGTATATGAGTTCGTCCAGATTTGTGAAGTCCTTACGCCGGATATACCATTGGTAGTCCGATTGCGCATTTCGGAAAATGCGTTCCAACTTTTGCTCAGGCGTAAGGTCGGAGTGGCGCATCAGATTTTGCAGGGCGAGCACGTAATCCTTAAATGTTTCTCGGGGTTTTTGTGTCCTCTTCCGAATTTCGTCGTCCAATTTTTCGAAAAACCTTGGAGGGAGAAAAAATTTCAAAAAATCTGCCTTGAATAGTGACCATTGGGTCCATTGTTTGTTGTTATTTCTAAACCAACACAGAGCCTTCTCCCGGAAGAATTCTGACATCACCTTTAGTACATCTTCGAGGCTTACCGCATACAGTTTTGAAAGCTCCTCCACCCGTTCTACGAAGCCTAATGGGTCATTTCCGCCATCATATTTTACTCCCCACTTGCGAACCATCTCAATGATTAGGGTGGAAGTTTCCGTTGTCATTCTGGGCATCTCAGAGAGGATTTCATTTTTCATCGGCGATGTGGGTACACTGGCAGTTAATCTTGTTGGCACTGCTAGACTATCACCTTGGCTTGTTGACGCAATACTTTCGTGCTTCGACTGTATCTCTAGTAATTTCTGGAATCTCACCTCCTCGTGCTCCGACAGTATAAACTTCGCAAACCTCTTTCGAAGTTCTTCTACGGTTCCACTGGTGATCTGTTCGAATTCAGATAAATACGATACGATATCATCTTTCTTCAAGGAATAGACCCATGAAGTTTTCAAGGGCTTTTCTTTGGTGAAGTTGTCAATCGACATTCTGGATTATTACCCTGTCGCCAAATATGTCACTAGGGTTATTTTTTTTTTCCTTTTTTTAATGAACAAATCTGTCCCAATTGATGCTGATAGACAGATAAGTCCCTGCTCGGGCGCCAATGTAACGACACGTTTTCCGCTGGGTGCTAGGATAGGCTCAGCGGCGTCCAGGGGTCGTTGATTTTTTGTAGTTAAATAAAACACCTTCGTTTCTTCAGTTGATTTCCAATGTTTATTTATACTAAATATTTCTTAAAGTATCCTTACATCTATGTATACTTAAATATGGGGATGGAACATCGAGGAGTCCCCAAATGGTCCAGCGACGGTGTTGGTGGATGTCAGAGGCTGGACGACCGATGCCACTGTTCTCAGCCTACACGAGCCGCCTCAAGGATCGAAGATCGCAACGGGAGAGCCCTGAATACAATCCTCGTCTCCACGACCTTTACTGGAGAGCAAGTGCAGGATCGACAATTGCAACGGGAGAGCCCTGAATACAATCCTCGTCTCCACGACCTTTACTGGAGAACAAGTGAAGGATCGACAATTGCAACATGAGAGCCCTGAATACAATCCCCGTTTCCCCACTCTGACTGGAAAGCAAGAGTAAGTGGTTATTCAGCCGGGTGATCCCTCACTCAATAACCGCTCCTTGCCTTGAGAACAAATAGTTATGTAGCCGGGTGATCCCTCACTCAATAACTAATTCTTCCCAGTAGTTGGAAAAGACTCCTATGTCTCTATAGGTTTCTCTAACTACTTTATACTACAAGATGTTTATCAAGTACGGGTGAGCCCTCTACCTAATAAACTAGCTCTTGTCGCATCGCAAGCTGCCAGCCAACTCACTCTTGTTTAACAATTGTTCGCCTTTTATACTATTCGTGGCGCGCACACAGAAATGCACACAACAACATGCATGTACACAGAACAGTGAATATTTCAAGTTCTGTTGTTAGCTGCGGGAGTGCGCATGTCTGTGAGAAATACTTCCAGAGAGGCTGTCAGCTTTGAATGCTTTTAAACATGATTGTGCAGGTATATAACTCTCAGTGCACCCTTACATACATATTCGTCTTATTTATTTTGGAGGACAAAAAAAAAATATATAAAAGAATACATGATCAATTTCCATGCGCGCGTGTACAGCTATATTATATATCTTTACATAGGCCGTACAGTTATATTATTTGTTCAAAAACAACTTTAAAAAAAACTTAAATAATCATTCCAAACGAATTTATTATTGTTGCGGCAAAAACGAGCCGGTCGACTTTTGTCGTCACAGTATATATATATATTTATATATGTCTATATATGTACATATATATATATATATGCATATATATATATATATATATATGCATATATATATATATATATATATATATATATATATGTATATATATATATATATATATATATATATATATATATATATGTACATATATATATATATACATATATATATATATATATATATTTAAATATTAATCAAGCTTATGGTCGTCTTTTATCAAATTATATTTGGTCTAATTCTTATTCGATATTTCGTTAACAGCTTGTTAACATCTTCAGGAAATAAATATTATTCAAATTTTATAGACAATTGGTTTTGAAACATGACATAAAAAAAAAAAAAAAAAAAAAAAACTATTCACAATATTTGTTTTTCAAATTCAATACCACATAAAATATTTTTTCAACATTAACAATTTATAGTAAAACAAACTTTTTCAACATTAACAAATTATAACGAACATTTTTATAACAAATATATATATATATATATAAATATATATATATATATATATATATATATACACATATATACATATATATATATATATATATATATATATATATATACACATACATACATATACATACATACATACACATACACATATATACATATACATACACACACATATACATACATATATACATATATATATATATATATATATATATATATATATGCGCACATATCCACATAGCTATACATATAAACACACATACACATACATATACACATACATACATACATACATACATATACACACGTACACACACATATACATATATATACATATACATACACACATATATATATATATACACACACACATATATATATATACACATACATACATAAATATGTACACACATATACACATATCCATACATACACACATACACATATATACATAT
>OY776279.1:52927932-52947932 GCA_963675445.1 Linnaemya vulpina | reverse complement strand
CTGCCAGAACTCAGCAATAATCAGTGTGATTTCAAATATAGACGTGTTAACATCGCTAAGTGTTGAGTAGTACAAATATTCGTGTAAATAAAGTAACAAATAAAGTGTTGCCGCATTATAATTCTAAATTAATTTGTCCGTGTTTTAATTTGATGCAATAAAACGAATCCTTGAAGGATAAGTAATAAAACCGTTTTTACGAAAAGGTCTAAAAACGTAACAATTAGTGTCAGAAGTGGGATTGCAAAAATAATTAAAAGGACATTGCAATTTAAGAAAAAAGAAAATAAAAAGGACATTATAAAAATTAAAATAAATAATCATGAAATTTGATGAGCTAAAAGTTGAACAGCTGAAGAAGGAGCTCAGTAAGCTGGAATTGCCAACTGCAGGTAACAAGGCTGAACTGCAGAAGAGGCTAATAGATGAGTTTAAGAATCGCGGCATGGACATCGGGACATACGAGTTTGAGGACAAAGACGATGTGCAGGTATGCCCTCCTGTCACGACCAGCAGCATGGACATAAATTCAATATTCGCTGCTATGATGATCGAAATAAAACAGAACTCTCAGCATATGCAGGAAAAGCTTTTAGCCGAAACTCAGCAGATGCAGGACAAGCTTGTAGCCGAAATAACTGAAATAAAACAAAACTCTCAGCAGATGCAGGAGGCATCAAGGATCAACAGTGACAAGCTTGTACCCGAAATAACTGAAATAAAACAAAACTCTCAGCAGATGCAGGAAAAGCTTGTAGCCGAAATACAGGAGTCAAATAAAGCCACGAACGAGACCCTCGTAGAGGTTTCTGAAGCCATTAACAGGAGGGTGGATGCTATTGAGAATAAATTTTCAGAGCTGGAGGAGCATGCAAAGGAGTTCGAAGAGAAATTGCATGCTCTAGAGGACAAAATGCATAACCTGGAGTGTAGTGGCGGGCCAGTACGAGCAGTTGCGGAAGTTTCTGCGCGGATAAAAGCGCCATGCTTCGACGAAATTCCAAGAATGGATGGGATGCTGAAGAAAAGGCCATAGAGTTGATCTTGTCCTTAAAAGGTACAGCCGCAGAGGTACTTGAGACTGTGCCAGTAAGCTGCAGAAACAACTATAATGAAATAATGGCAGCATTGCAGCGCAAGTATGGTGGTGAGCATAAGCGCGATTTATACAGAATGGAATTGCGATGTAGAGTTCAGAATCCTAACGAATCTCTACAAGATTTCGCAATGGAAATTGAGCGTTTAGTGCAGCTCACATATCCAGGCGAGAGTCACCCGTTCCTGGACCATTTTAAAACTGAGGCTTTCGTTAACGGCATTCGCGACTCTGATGTTAAACTGGCGCTGTGCGCTACGCAGAAATCCACTTTCGCTGAAACTGTGTCATTTGCGCTGGCTCAAGAGACTGCCAGGGTGGTTTTCAAGCCACAGATATGTAAAGTGCGGAATGTGGAGGTTTTGTCTGAGGAGGATAACAACCTAGTGGCTAGCGTTAAGGAGGCAATGCGACAACTGCTGGCAGAGAAGGCTATCAAAGAAAAGCCTAAGTGCTTTAACTGCGGAAAAATCGGTCATTTTCAGCGCAGCTGCAAAGCACAAAGGAATAGAGGTAGATCTGTTTCGCCACCAAGAAACAGCAAACGGGTGAACCAAACAACATCCCAAGAGTCCCCGTTAAACTAAAACGAGCTAGCACTAAGGGGCAAGAGTTAGCTCTCACAAACGAGGGCCCCACAATCTCCATATCAGTGATGCAGCAGAAAAATAGCAACCTCACTGCGTCCGGACACATCAACGGGGAAAAGCACGTACTTACCATAGACACAGGGGCATCGCAGTCAATAATAAGGCCCGATATAGTAAAGGGGAAATACGAGCGGTTAAGCAATATACGGCTACGTACAGCTACTGGAGAGCCTGCCACTGTCTATGGTAAGATTGAAGTGAAGGTGACTATAGCCAACATCAACGTGAGACATGTGTTTATTGTTGCCGATATTGTCGATGAGGTTATTATTGGAGCCGATTTTATGATTAATCATGGCATTAATCTACATATGGGACAACAGCTGATGATTTGGCGTAATGTGGAAATACCCCTTGATGTTGGATATGACAACAAACCGCAAGTAACAAGAGTATTTGCTATTGAGAGTCAGACAATACCGCCGCAGTCTGAAACAGTCATATGGGCGCGGATGAAGGGAGATTGTGAGGACAATCGGTTGTGGGTTGTAGAACCGGCAGATCTAAAGAAAGAGCTTATAACAGCGAAAGCTCTAGTGAAAACTAATGAAGGAGGAATAGTCCCTATAAGAGTGCTTAACTTGTCAGACCATGAAAAATTCATCAAAGAAAATTCCGATGTTGGCCAGTGTACTCCAGCAGAGGCAATAATAAACTGCGAGAAGAAGATAGAGCCTACCAATTTGTCCGCAAAAGAACGTGAACAATTTGAGGAATACGTAGAGAAATGGGTAGCAGGTCTATCAGCGACAGATAAAAATAAAGCCAAGCAGTTACTAAAAAGGCATGCCAGTATCTTCGCCATGGGAAGCCAAAGCGAGGGTAGAACTGCATTGGTTAAACATGAAATTAACACAGGCGAAGCTAGGCCGATTAAGCAGCCACCCAGAAGCGTACCCCTAGCAAAGCGGGATAAAGTAAAAGAGCTTGTAAGTGAAATGGAGCGTGATGGCGTAATCGAGCCATCTTCTGGTCCTTGGAGTTCGCCTGTAGTCTTAGTTAAAAAGAAAGATGGCAGTACTAGATTCTGCGTAGACTACAGTAAGCTCAATGACATAACCAAGAAGGACAGTTATCCGCTCCCCAGGATCGATGACACTTTGGACACGCTAGCTGGTACCAAATGGTTCTCTACGCTGGACTTGCGAAGCGGATATTGGCAAGTGGAGAACGCAGAGAAAGACAAGGAGAAAACTGCCTTCAGTGTCGGCAACGGATTATGGCAGTTCAAAGTCATGCCATTTGGTCTCTGCAATGCTCCGGCCACATTTGAACGCCTAATGGAGAAGGTACTGATAGGACTTCACTGGAAGACGTGCTTGGTATATCTCGATGACATAATCGTGATGGGGAAAACTTTTGATGAACACCTCAAAAACATGGCAGAAGTTGTTGAACGAATATCATCAGCTGGATTGAAACTCAGCTTGAAGAAATGTGCATTGTTCCAGAAAGAAGTAAAATATTTGGGGCATCGTGTTACAGCAGACGGAATCTCAACAGATGAAGATAAAATAAAAGCAGTAAGGGACTGGCATCAACCTAAAAATCTTCATGAATTGCGCAGCTTTTTGGGCCTTTGCACATAATACAGACGTTTTGTGCCGAATTTTGCCAGTGTAGCTTCAAGCTTGCATGAGCTGACAAAGAAGTCAAGACCATACCATTGGGGCGAGCCACAGGAAAAATCCTTCCAGAAACTCAAAGAATTATTATGTACGTCACCAGTGCTAGCGTATCCCATAGCTGGAGAAAAATTTGTGCTGGATACTGATGCGAGCGGCTATGGCATAGGGGGTGTGCTATCCCAAGTAGTAAATGGCACTGAGCAGGTCATAGGGTACTATAGCCGTGTACTCTCAAAACCTGAGAGGAATTACTGTGTGACACGACGTGAGCTTCTGGCGGTATTGGAATGCATTAAACATTACCATAAGTACCTGTATGGTCAACACTTTACATTAAGGACCGATCATTCTGTACTGAGATGGCTATTGCAGTTTAAAAATCCTGAAGGGCAACTGGCAAGGTGGATTGAGCGCCTGCAGAGCTACGACTTCAGCATTGAGCATAGAAGGGGCACAAAGCATAACAATGCGGATGCTCTTTCGAGAAGACCATGCTGTTTAGAGTGTAAACATTGTGTTAGAACCGAGCAAAAGGAAGGCGTTGTGGATGTTCGGCTAATGCACATCGGCCCTGATGAAGACTGGTCAGCGGCACAGAGGGACGACGATATACTAAGGAAAATTATTGCGGCCAAAGAAGAGGACAGACGACCATCCCGGAATGAAATTTCGGCTGAAAGCCCACTCGCCAAATCTTATTGGGCTCAGTGGAACAGCCTTAAGGTAATAAAAGGGTGTTTATACCGCGTATGGGAAAGTGTAGATGGCAAAACAACTTCAAATTTAATAGGAGTTTCATAATGGACCCAGTGGCGGTCATCTTGGAGTAACAAAAACACTTGAGAAACTGAAGCAGCGTTTTTATTGGGTTGGATGTCAACAAGCCGTAGCTGACTGGATAGCAAAGTGCCCACAGTGCATAGCAGCCAAAGGCCCAGTAAGAAGAAGCCGGGGACAGCTGCAACAATACAACTCAGGAGCACCATTCGAGCGGATCGCAATGGATGTAGCAGGTCCCTTTCCCGTCACCGAAGCCGGAAATCGTTATGTACTTGTGGTAATGGACTATTTCAGTAAATGGCCAGAGGTATATGCTATACCTAACCAGGAAGCAAAGACAATTGTAAATGCTTTCGTCAACAACTGGGTATGTCGCTATGGTGTCCCAATAGAATTACATTCCGACCAAGGAAGGAATTTCGAGTCTGCCATATTCAGAGAAATGTGCGAGTTGTATGGGATAAAGAAAACCAGAACGATGCCGCTGCATCCACAGTCTGATGGCATGGTAGAAAGGTTCAATCGCACCCTAGAAGAGTTCCTACGAAAAGTAGTAAGCACCCATCAGAGGGATTGGGACGAGCACATCCCCAAATTTTTGATGGCATATAGGTCAGCTGTACACGACTCAACATCGAGAACGCCAGCCAAAATTATCTTCGGGACGGAATTAAAACTACCTGCTGATTTGGAATTTGGTGTTAAGCCAACTGTAGAGGAAGGAGCTATGACGTCCCAGGAGAAGGAGGACTTAAACGAACTGCATGAGTTCGTGCGCAATAGAATCAAGATGGTCAGTGACAAGATGAAGGCTAGGTATGACCGCGCAGCAAACTCGGAGGGATTTATGGAAGGACAATTGGTTTTACTGTATAACCCACAACGAAAGAAAGGATTGTCCCCAAAATTACAGACTCACTGGGATGGCCCGTATAAAGTGATTAAGAGAGTGAATGACGTTGTATACCGGATACAGAAGCACAATAGCCCAAGGTCGAAAATGAAGATAGTACATCTCGAACGATTGGCGCACTATGGGAGAGGTGATTGTATGCCTATTCGGGACGAACAGGCTTAAGTGGGCGGCAGTGTTACAAAGATTGGAAATAGATTTAAAATAAAACGACAATGTGGCTAAATGTACTTGGCAGCACTGCCAATTAATCTATAGTTGTCAAAATGTTACAAGCCTGGTCAACACTATATAGATAATATTCAAATTAACGGAAATGGAATACTCCAGAATATACAAGATCATTCAAGGCTGTGCCAATAAGAGTAAACCACAACAACAACAAACCTAGCAACATAAATGCTAAGAGATGTTATTCTTAATGATCTTGTATGCAAGCATTCGCTGCTAATAAAGCTAAACATATCCACAAGTATACACAGCCATATACACGTAGAAGAAACAAAACCACACACTCATTCATACAACCACTCATAGTTACCATAGGCAAAACACACAGAACACTCATACATTCAAACACACATAGTTACCATAAGCAAACCAAACAAGTCAGCATTGTCATACAAACACACACATGCCAAGTAAAATACAACCACCATACCCAGAACTTTCGCGAGGTTACCAGACGACGTCATTTTTGCTATATAAAGGCGCTGCCAGAACTCAGCGATAATCAGTGTGATATCAAACATAGACGTGTTAACATCGCTAAGTGTTGAGTAGTACAAATACTTGTGTAAACAAAGTAACAAATAAAGTGTTGCCGCATTATAATTCTAAATTAATTTGTTCGTGTTTTAATTTGATGCAATAAAACGAATCCTTTAAGGATAAGTAATAAAACCGTTTTTACGTTTTATATATATATATATATATATATATATAATTTATATAATTTATATATATATATATATATATATATATATATATATATAATATATATATATATATATATATATATATATATATATAATATATATATATATATGTATATATATATATATATATGTATATATATATATATATATATATATATATATATATAGATATATATATATATATATATATATATATGTATATATATATATATATATATATATATATATATATATAGATATATATATATATACATATATATATATACATATATGTATATATATATATATATATATATATATATATATATACATATATATATATATATATATATATATATATATATATACATATATATATATATATATATATATATACATATATATATATATATATATATATATATATATATATATATACCTATATATATATATATATATATATATATATATATATATATACATATACATATATATATATATATATATATATATATATATATACATATATATATATATATATATATATATATATATACATATATATATATATATATATATATATACATATATATATATATATATATATATATATATATACATATATATATATATATATATATATATATATATATAAATACATACCATTGTATATATAAATTATGTACTTAGATTATGAATATTTAAGTTTGTTGAGTTAGCTTTGATTTTAATATTTTATACTTTGGAAAATATTTTTTATTATTATTATCTTGAATACAAATACATACTGATGTACTCAAATTCATTATATTAAATAAAAAGATTATATAACATGGTGTGAGGTGTGTAATTAATTATAAAGCCAAAAGAATAAATTGAAGATCAAGACGATTAATTTTTTGAATATTCTATCGGAGAAAAATGGCTGAAATTCAATAATTAAAGCAACAAATTGAACAATTAAAACTGAGGTTTGAAAAGGATACACAGAGTGCAACAATGCCACAAATTCCCATACCACAACTGATTGATATAAAATTTGGCGATATATCAGAAAATTGTAAACATTTTAAAAAGCAGTGGGAGCTATAAGTAACAGCATCAGGTCTATCAGCCCACAGTGAAGACAAAAAGAAAGCAATTTTACTCACGGCAATTGGGAATGACGTTTTCAAACGATATGAAAATATGTCAATAAGTGAGGAAGAAAGAAGAACTGCAGACAATTTGTTAAAGGCTATAGAAAAAAATTTAATTCCATCTGTTAACAAGATGTATGATGACTATTTTGATCAATTACAAGGTATGATAAGAAATGCCCAATATGGAGAATTGTATAATGATTTATTATTAGATAAAATCATTTGTTCAATAAAAGATCATAACATTAGAGAAAGATTATTATTCGATAAAGACATAACACTAAGCAAAGCAATAGAAATTCGTAGATCAAAGAAATTTCTGAAAGACAACTTAGAGGGCTAGATAGTAATATGGAAATCAGCAAATTACAAAAAGCACGTATTACACAAACAACAACAAAGTAGAAAAAACAATATAAATGTAAATTTTGTGGTAATGATTACCACGACAATTTAGAAAGTTGCCCAGCCATAATGTAATAAGAGAGGTCATTACGCAAGAGTGTGCATCATGAATGATTATAAAAACCCCAGAATGATGAAAGGAATTTCCACACCTGCTCAGCAACAGCAAGAGCATAGTGAAGAGTGTATGTACTGAATGTATCAAGCGGAAGATTTTCAAAAGGGCTATTTAAAAATTTAATTACAATTAACCAGAAAGGTGAATCAAAAATAATTAAAACGCAATTAGACACTGGAGCAGCATGCAATGTTATAGGATTAAGACGCTAAAAACTTTAGATCAGAACCCATATATCAAACAAACTGATATAAAACTTAAAACAGTTGATGCAAGTGAAATTGAAACTTTGGGAACAATTAATCTGACAGTAAAACATAAAGTTATGAAACTAAAATGGTTTTTTATATACTAAAAACAGATCATTGTTCACTTTTATCGGCTGAAACGTGCCAAAAACTCAAACTAATTGAAATATGTAAAGAAATTTTACAAGATCCAGCAAAAGAAGAAGTATATAGTGTAATAGGTTATTATAAAGACGTTTTTGAAGGGCTGGGTAAACTGAAAGGAGAGGTTCATTTAGAAATTGAAACAAATATAACACCAAAATGTGAATCACCACGAAGAATTCCAATGGTGCTACGAGAACACTTAAAAACAGCATTGGAGGAAATGAAGACGGCTGGAGTAATAAAAAAGAACCTGAGCATACGCAATGGGTATTGGTAAAGAAAAAAAAAATAAGATTAGAATATGCATTGACCCCAGAGAATTAAATAAAGCTCTTAGAGACGTAAAATATCAGCTACCAACAATTGAAGAAATACTTACAGAATTAGCAGGTGCAAGATTCTTTAGTATGTTTGATGCTAAAAACGGGTTCTGGCAGCTAGAATTAGATGAAACAAGTAGTAAAATTACAACATTTTGGACCCCATACGGAAAGTATCGGTTTAAGCGCATGCCATTTGGAATAAAGCCCGCAATGGAAATTTTCCAAATAAAACAGAACCAGGTAACTTATGGGTTAAAGGGAGTAGTATGTATAGTAGAAGATATTCTAATATTTGGAAAAAGCGAAAGCATTGAAGAAGCATCAAAAGACCACAACAAGAACTTACAAAAACTATTACAACGACTTAAAAATGAAAATTTTAAAATAAATCGTGGCAAGATAAAAATTGCCCAAACTAGTCTAAAGTTTTTTGGACATATTTTAACGGATAAGGGAATGGGTATGGAAAATGCATTTATAGATATATAAAAGCTAATTTCAACAACACCAGTGCTACAATATTTTGTTATAAAAAATAAAGTAATTATACAAACGGATGCATCATCGTTCGCAATGGGATGTTCACTAATGCAAGATGAAGTAATTTATGCTTCTAAAACGTTTACATCAACACAAAGGAACAATGCACAAATTGAAAAAGAGATGTTAGTAATTGTTTTTGCTTGCAAGAGATTTGATCAATATTTGTGGGAAAAAACTGTGTTAATTGAAACTGATCACGCCCCATTAATAAATATTTTTAAGGAACCTTTATTAAATACTCCAAAGAGATTACAACTAATGATTTTAGCACTTCAGAGATACAATTTTAGTGTAAAATATAAAAAAGGTACAGAAATATATATCGCTGATACGCTATCAAGAGCTCCAACTGAAAGCAACGGTGTGGAAAAATTAATAGAGATATATAAAATAGAGAAAGAAATAGATGCATGCAATGATTTGGAATATAAGAGGATAAGCAATAAGTTAATAACAAAGCTGCAAAAGGCTACCGCCGCAGATAAAGATATGTACATTTTAGAAAAAAAAATATATAAAGGATGGTTGGCCAATAAAAAAATCTGAAGCAAATGAAGCTATTGGAATATTCGCGATGAATTAGTATACACTCTAGTTCATTTAAATAACAAAAGTGAAAGTCATTGCTAAAAATTGAAATTTCGATAAAAGTAACAAAAACTGTTATATATGTGCTTACATATCACATTAGGTGACCGCAATGGTTCAAGAAAATGTGCAAAAGAAGAATAAAAAAAGTACCGTTAAGTATGTAGCGTACAAGGCACTCTCAAATTGACAAAAATTTGGTTTTAAAATAGTTCATATGAATAACAACACTTGCTGGTTTTTTATATTCTTGACCGAATTTATAACTGAAAAATCTGTCAGTCTTAATTAGTTTGATAAATTTAATCTCATAAATTTAAATCTCTTTTAAAATGAGTCGAGGAAAGCTATTAACATCAGAAGAACGAGGGAAAATTGAAGCCTATTTTGAACAAAAACTATCCTATAGAAAAATTGCCGAGAAAATCGGAAGAAGTGCTCGTGTTGTCTTCAATTACATAAAAATTCAGAATTTCTATGGGAAAAACATGAAAGGAAGACCAGCAAGTATCTTATCACCAACAGACAAGCGTGCAATTTTAAGAATTGCATCTAATTCCTGTGATTCCATACCTAAAATTAAGGCAAAAGCTGGAGTTTCTGCTAGTATTTCGACTTTTCGGCGATTGATTGTGGATGCATTCGCATATCCAGATAATGAAACTTAAAAAAACCTATATTAAAACCCATTCACAAAGAAAACGAATGGATTTCGCTAAAATTTACATGACGTGGAATACCGAATGGCATACCGTTGTCTTTTCTGACGAAAAAAAATTTAACCTGGACGGACCTGATGGGTATAACTTTTATTACCATGACATAAGGAAAGAAGAAGTAATATTAAGCCGTCGACACAGTCGTATTCGTGGAATTATGGTATGGTGTGTCGTATCATACTATGCGGAAATAAAATTGGTAGCTTAAATATTTATAATTGTGAAATGTGCATACGGTTATACATTGTGAATTGTTCAGTAACAACTAAAACATAAAGTAAATAAAGTATTATATTACAATACATAATTTGTATGAACATGCTCCCCGCGATGAGAGAAGTTCAAAATTAAATCAAATAATATAGTAATAACTAAGATAAAAATATTTCTTAATATGCTGAGCTGGCATTCATTGTCATCATATGAGAGGCTGTGTTGGTTCCTATATGTGTACAGTGAATTCAGTTTCTGCTTGCTGCGTACGAGGTGCTGGAATTGGAGTTGGATTATATAGTTGTGATTTGGATTTTCGCTTGATAAGTAGATAGATTGAAATGCAAACTGTGATGACCAATGCTGTGTAACCGACTGCCATGTGATGGTAATTGTGGACTTCAAGTTTGTTTGATAGTTTCTTATTTCTTGTGAAGCTAATGAGGCTTGTAGAGTTGTCAAGTTTTTTACTTGTGACAGATACTCGCTTGTGTGCATTCTGTTCAGTAATGGTTTCAAATGCTCCTCGTGGCTTTGTTCGGTTGGTTCCCAAAGAGTAGTGTATGGTGTCTTAAGCGAGGTGGCAACAACTTGTCCATGCATCGTCATGAATCTGTATTTGAGAATACAATCTGGTGTTGCAGGAGATGTGCCATACACTGCGTAGACCCATTGGTTTTTGTGGCGAAGCGGGATCCATGCCAGAGTATCTTTGATTTGCTGTACTGAGCAATCTGAACGGGTTCTGTTGTAAAACAAATTAATTTCACAGGAACATTTTGAGGAGCCCTACTCGTATCTTACTTGGTTGGTGGAGCATAAATACGTGTCGTCTGCAAGAAGGGAGCATAATTCGAGCTCAGAGTTACTTATGGTAAAATATTGCATACGAGCAATGTTGATGATCAGAACAGCTGCACAAAGCTTTATTGAAACAAGAGTCTGGCTGATCCAATTTGGCACTGGAATAATATTAAACATTCCAAACCGGTCGCATTCAACTAATGGTAATGTAATCCTAAAAATTGCCGTGTTTTCTGTAAGTCCACCCCTTATACTCATTAGTTTGTACAGTTGTAACGTATCTTCGCTTTTCACAGGCAATTTCTGTGATTCGGGTAAATGGAATTTAATTTTGAATATGTTTTGTTGTAGACCGTTTTGAATAAATTTGTTTTGTTTGTGATGTCCTTTTCGACTTGAGGTCTTTTTTATAATAAAATAATATTAAAATATATCAGTACAGTACATACCTGGGTTATCAGAAAGGATAAAAAATTCTGATATATATGACAGAGACAAATACATACTAGCAATGAAAACGAACTATACAACAAGAAAGTTATTCACAAACATGAAATCAAAAATCAATACAATGGACGAATCAAATTTAGTTCATGAAATAACTTGCAATGGAGACGACACCGAAGCATGTAAGAAAATATATGTTGGCACGACAAGAACAAAACTAAAGACTAGAATATCTGGACATAAATCTGATCTAAATAATAATAATAAATCTTTGACCCAAAAAACTGCACTTGCTGCCCACTGTGCAATAGCTGGACACCAACCAGACTTAAACAAAGTAAAAATATTGGAAAGAGAGAAGAATAACACAAAGAGATACATGCAAGAGATGCTACACATAATAAATACTCCCGCTGACAAGAGAATTAACTATAAATCAGACACTGACAACTGCGCACACATCTATAGATATACAATAAACAAACACAGAACAAGAAAAAAACCAGCGAACAGTAGGTGACAAAGTTTAGAAGAATAAACAAGTGACTACACTAGAACTATAAAAATGTAATTATGATTATTGTTGTTGTAAATAATTTAATATTAAGTAGTTTATTGTTTTTGTTTTTTTGTTTAGAAAATTGTAATTCCCTGAAGATGACCAACAGAGTTGGTCGAAATATCGGAGAAATAAATATATATTAAAAGAAAAATTTTAATAGTATTTTATTATAAAAAAGACCTCAAGCCGAAAAGGACATCACAAACAAAACGAATTTAATTTTCTATATTTCCTGCTGTAATTGGTGAGGAGTTAATAATAATGGACTTATTATGCTATGGTGAGTGTGTCAGAATGTCAAGTATTGATGATTGTGTACGCTGTAGATTTGCTGCCATTTTCCATCGTGATGAAAAAATACGGTAGATTCTTTCTTGATGATATTCTTCTCTATTATCCAGTATCATACTCCCCACCTCCGTTATTTGTAGATCGATTTGGTAAAATTTTTTCTTCACTGCTTCTTGGTCGGCTTTCATGATGTTGATTGTCGAATCTATGATTGACGTCTGATTTTTTAGCAGATTCAACAAATGTGCTTCGTTTTCCTTGACTTGTGAAATCGTAAGTGCCATTTCCTTCGCATATTTCGAATCCAATAGCCCAAATAATGAATTTTCAATATTACCAACCAGATCAAGAGCTCTTCTTTTATGTGTTCTTCCTGAGAGTAAGCTGCTGTCTAACGTTAGCTCTGCTTCAGTATGCTCAAAATATTTTACTAGGCTTGTACATGTTGTTTTCTCTAGCATATCTTTACACCAATGGTTCAGTGTCCTTGTCCCTTGCGCGAATAATGCTGCTTCGGACCAAAATTCTTTTAAATCAGAATAGATCACTAGTTGCCATTCTGTGAATGAAATAGCTGCTGATCCGATTTTGTTATGCATTTGTGCTCCTAACACTATTGGTATAAGGGTAAAAGCCATCATTATGGTAAAGATATTATGAGTTAGGGAAATTCTCCTTCTTTTCTTAGGCGTTTCAACTTTCTCATTTTGGGTAGCAGACAATTCTTCATTGACTGTATGCATCTCAGGAATTTTTTCATATATTGAACTACTTTGATCATTGGAGTCTTGGTATTGAAGTGTTTCACCAGGTTCCACATTGGCGATAGATAATGGTGAAAAACGAGCAATAGCTCTTCTGCAAACTCCAGTAGCTGTTTTTACATCAACCATCCGAACAACTCCATCATCACCATGATGTACCTTTATGACTCTTCCTAATGACCACTTTAATAGTGTTGTGTTATCTTCTTTTACTATGACCATGTCTCCAGTTTTAATATTATTTTTATGTGTCTTCCACTTGTGTCGATATTGGAGTTCACATAAGTATTCTCGTGACCATCGCCTCCAAAGTTCCATTTTTAAATGTGATACCAATTTCCACCTTGTCAACAGATTTGTTTTGTGCTCTGCCGCATTTGCGTCGACTTGAGCATTTAGTGGCTCCCCAATGAGAAAAGTACCGAGAGTTAACGCAGCCAAGTCGTTTGGATTGCCTGACATTGGACTTATTGGACGAGAATTAAAGATGCCTTCAATCTCTATGATTAGCGTATCAAGTTCTTCATAGGTCAAGGATGCTGTAGCAGTACTTCTAATTAGATGATGTTTTACCGCCTTTACGGCAGCTTCCCACAGACCCTCGAAATGAGGCGCTCTAGGTGGCATGAAGTGGAACGTTATTCCCCTAGATGTACATTCTTTATTTATATTAGTTTGAGCTGCGTTTGTGTGAATTGCGGTGGAAACTTCTTTTAGCTGATTATTTGCAGCAACAAAATGTGTTCCGTTGTCACAGTACAAGTTTTTACAATGACCTCGTCTGCTTATAAACCGCTTTAATGCACCCAAAACGCTTCTGTTGTTAAATCGCTTACCAATTCCAAATGGACCGCTTTAGTTGCAACACAACAGAACACAGCTACGTAGGCCTTGTGGGGTCGCTTCCCTCTAATTTTGTGATGAGTCCAACAAGGTCCACAAAAATCAACACCGGAGTTTATGAATGCTCTAGGTGGGGTGACCCGTTGTAGCGTTTTAAAGGACCCATTGTGCTGTATTTGGTAAACTATACTTGAGGTGTCACTTGAAATATTACTTAAATGGTGACTGCAGATATTTTTCTTAGTTCCATGTTGCTATCGTCACTTATAACGCTATTTTTAGAATATGCTGCTGGCCAAATTTCTTATTTTCCGTGTAGAAACATAGGCCCGTAGAACCATAACGTGCTTGCTGCTAGTTTTGATGGTGAGAGTCCTCGCGATATAATATCCGCAGGATTTTCTTTAGATTTAACATGCCTCCATTGTTCAGCAATGGACAATTCCTGTATGGCAGAGATTCGGTTCGATACAAAAGATGACGATTCAGAGTTTATCCAGGCTAGCACAATTTCTGAGTCAGTCCATAGATATGTGGGCGCACTTTCTAGTCTTAAGTCCTTCTTTACTGTAGCAGTTAATTGAGCGCTCAACAGGGCTGCGCAAAGTTCAAGACGAGGTAAGGTTTGGCGTTTTAGTGGAGCTACTCGTGATTTTGCGCATAGTAATCTCACCATTACCTGATTGTTCTTGATGACTGATCTTATATAAATTGCTGCACCATATGCCTTTTCTGAAGCATCCGCAAAAGCATGAATTTGTGTCATGGAGGATGCATTCCCTTCAAATATGTGTCGTGGAATTTCCAGGTTCTTTAGATGTTGCAATTTGTTGCGGAATGTCGTCCACCTCATATGAAGATTTGTTGGTAATGCATCATCCCATTCCAGTTTTGTTTGCCAAAGTTCTTGAATGAGCATTTTAGCACTGACTACAATTGGTGAAAGCAATCCTAATGGATCAAACAGTCTAGCTAAATCTGATGTAACTGTCCGCTTGGTAACATCTTGTATTTCGTTTAGCACCACCTTAATGCAAAATTTATCACGTTTTGGCATCCATGATAAACCTAAGGTTTTTACAGTGTGATTATTTTCACTTTTGAAGTCAAAATTAACTTCACGTTGCGCTTCTCCTACTGTTTGAAGTAGTTGTGGATGATTTGCTTGGATGATTCCACTTGTGTAGTTTGAATCCATGCTGGCTAAGTATATTATTCAATTCTCTCTGAATTGCTATAGCTGTGTTTAGGCTATCTTCTCCATCGATTCCATCGTCCACGTAAAAGTTTTCAAGCAAAAACTTTGATCAGAGTGGGCAGCTCGCGTTCCATTGGTGACAGTACTTAGCTGATAATACCTTACTGCTGTTCTTGGGTCCTCTCTCCATATAATGAAATTTTCTATCTTCTGAGTTTATTAGTATTTGTCGGTACATTTTTTCAATGTCTGTTGTGAACACGAAGCGTGGCATTCGGAACCGAAGCAAAATAGAAAATATTTCACTTTTAACTGTTGGTCCTGTGTACATTAAATCGTTCAGAGATAAGCCCTCAGAAGGTTTTGTAGATGCATCGTAATTTTGTTGTTAGGTTATCAGGCTTGAGTACGCAGTGGTGAGGAATAAAATGTTTTGGCATTGAATTGGTCTATTTGTGTCATATGTCAGAATGCTTTATATTCTTTCATGAAGGCTACGTATTGGGCTTTAATTTCTGGCGCTTTTATTAGTCGTCTTTCTAGTGCCAGAAATCTCTTGAATGCGATTCCGTGTGAATCGCTTATTACCTTAGGGTTACTGCAAAATGGTAATCTCACCATATATCTCCCATTTGTTTCGATTGTGTGAGTTTGTGAAAAGTGGTCTTCACACAGTCTATCTGAAGTCGACATTCCATTGCCAGGCGATTTTAGAGTTTAAATTTCCCAGAGTTGAGCAATTGCTGCTTCCAAGTTGTCTTCCTGGTTAGTACATAATCCACATGAACTTGCATGTGAATTGTATCCGCCAATTTTTCCGGAGACAACCCATCCAAGTATACTGTTTAGTAGAGTGGGTAAATCATTTGCTAGTTGAATCTGTCCGTCTGCTAATAATTGATGATAAAACTCTGCCCCCAATAAAACGTCTATTTTGTCTGGTCGATTAAATTCTGGATCCGCTGGTAGAATATTTTTGGAAATTGACCAGTGCTTAATATTAATAAGTTGCGATGGTTGAGGTGATATTATGTGTGGTATAACTGCTGCCTCCAATCGTGCAGAGAAGTTGCCAACTCGAGAATGCAGGCCAATGTTTACTCGATATTGAACTCTCGTATTGCTTGATCCACGTCCGCTGTGGAGATCGAAGCTGCTTTGGGTGAGATTCCGAGACGTTTGACTAAACGTTCGTTGACAAGGTTGAACTGTGATCCCGAATAGATAATTTCCTTTTCGTCCATTCTAACTTTTACCAGTGCTGTACTAAGAAGTACGTAGTTGTAGGAATTGGAATTTTTGGATGAACCAAGCGAAGTCTCTTCGTGACTAGTTTGAAAATTGTTTTTGTCTCTTGGAACAATTAACGCAATAGTTTTGCTTTTGCATAAATTGAAGGCGAGCTGATGGAGATAGCTGAAGAAACCTCTTACATGAAAATAATGGGTGCCCAGAGTTTTACATATGACACAGGCACCGCTGCATTGGCTTTCTCCTGTAACGGAACTGCACACCCTTTGTGTTAAAATTGAGAATCTTTCTCAGCTATTGCTTCCATTGATTGGAAGTGTCTTTCCAAAAATTGTATAAATTTCTTGACAGTTGGAACTTCTCGTGGATGCAAAAGGGATTGTTCATATCGAAGACGTGTGGCCTGATCTAGCCTTTTTATAGCAAATGTAAAAGAAGTGAAGATTGTTCAATGATAAGAGACACTCCTGAGTTCTGTCATGCAGTAGTTTGTAGTTATCACTTGTGGGTTTACATGGAGCATCCACTAGTTCTTGCACCAGCTTACTGGCTAGTAATCTTTTGTTGTTATAGCGATCAGTTACTACACCCCACGCTGCCTCCAAATTTTCTCCAGTTGCCGTGAATTGTTTGATTGAATTGGCAGCTTCTCCTAACAAATGTGTTTTTAAATACCAGATTTTTTGAACACTAGGTATTGGTTGCATAACTATAAGGGATGAGAACAAGTCATGAAACTCTTTCCACTTCAAGAAACTTCCATCAAACTTCGGTAGTGTTATTTTTGGAATAGGTACTGCTACATTATCTAAATGTCCATTGTTATTCTCCGAATGGCATGGAATTAATGAATTGCCATTAAACACTTTAATAGTTTTTCGTAATTTTATTTCTAGCTGAATGTATAGATCCATATTATATCCTTGACTCACAGGATCATCACTCATTCCATCTATAGCGTAATGTAGTTCTTCAATATTTGCCCATAGTTTTTGAGCAACTTGGGTATCTTCACTTGTGAAGCCGTCAGATAATAAACGCTCTAGCGATGCCATCATGGCAGCTTGTCTGCGGATACTTCTAACAAGCTCATTATTGCAACTGGCTGTTGCTTCATTTTGTGTTGTTTTTTGCTGGCTTATAGGCTGTTTTCTTGTTTCAGCTAGAGCTACTTTTAGTAGTCTTTGCTGAAATATCTATGGTGATACACGGCACCCATTATTGCCTGGTAGTAATCCTCACTGAAATATTTGTGATCCAGCGATAAATCTTCTAGTAGTCGAATATGGTTGTCAGTCACCTCGAAGTTCGACCATTCCCCGTCCAGCCTTCTTAACCGTTCTTGGAAATAGCTGGTGGACTCCTTTCTCGATGAAGGGTCCTTCTTAAAGTTGCGGATTATTGTTTCAATCCGTTCTCCAGTCAACTTTTGTTTGTTGACCAGTTCTTCAAATGAATCCATTATTAAAATTAAAATTAAAAATGTCCTGTTGCGGTATTCAGGGTCACCAAAAAATGTTTATGTTGGTATGTGGTTTTCTTACAAGCACTTGTAGCCTGAAGAATAAAAATGTTTATGCTTGTGTGTACTTTCTTACTACGCACATGTAGCCTGAAGAAGTTGTTGGTTTTTGTTTTCCTCTCAAGCACTTTAACCTGGAGACAGAGTTCTAATAACAACAACTCGTTTACTGTGTTATTATAAACTCTGTCTTTAAACTTTATTTAATGTTCTTTTATACTAAATAATTAAATTAAAAAATGCTTATCTATTAAGAATTAAAATTGTTTTAAAGTGCTAACTTAACAATGACCTATATTCATTTGCGGAAATAAAATTGCTAACTTAAATATTTATAATTGTGAAATGTGCATACGGTTATTGACATTTATTTGTGCATAGCGAATTAAAATACTATTGACCTTATTTAATACATTAAGAATTGTTCAGTAACAACTATAACATAAAGTAAATAAAGTATTATATTACAATACATAATTTGTATGAACACATACATTAAGCAATTTTAAATTTACAAATTTCAAATAACTTATTGAATATAGAAACTTACGTCTTCTTCATTAAAACCTTTTTATCTAAAGTAAATTTAATCATTTTTTTTTTATTGGTCATGCTACTTAATGAAATAAATTTTAATTTAAAATTGTTCAAAAAATTAGCCTTCGACCTTCAGTATAAAAAATTTTACAGGGGCTAAAGTTTGGCACTTTCTGACAAAATATTAATTTTTGAATATATGTATATCAGTTGTAATCGTGACTTAAAATATCATGTTGTGTGTAAAACAACTTTTATAACAAGTTTCAATACTTCACTTTTGTACCAAAAATAACAAAAAATTAAAATGCGTTTTAAGTCCATCATAACTATTTTTCTAACTATTCGATTTCAAAGGTTTTTACTTTAACTTAAAGCCTGTAGTTTCACGTAGGAAACAAAAAAACGAATATCAAAGTTCCAAACCGTTCAAAAGTTGTATATTTTTGACCGCCTTCTCGTGAAATGGTCCACTGTGCGCCGGCGGTATGTATGAATTCAATTTATTGAATAAAAACAACCAAATATTGAAACAATAACAAGGTAATCATATAATAACTATTTAATAACAGCTGTTATAAGTATATTATATATTATCCGTGTGCCATGTGTACCGATGGCTGTCACGCAAATAACGGTACAAAAAAACTAATTTTTTATCGCAGAAGCTTTAATTTTAAACTTATTATATTTTGGCACCCAACAAATATATTTTTATTGTATAACAATATGACCATGTATTAGAAAGTGTGAATATCGCATATGTCAGCATATAACCATCTAGATATCGGTGCCACCTTTCATATAATTTCACCATTTTGATATGTAACTGCAACAAGTTTATTAGTCTCGGTTCACAATATGATAGTTTTCTTTCAGAAAGTCTTAGTTTTTGGTGATAAGGGAGAGACGAATGGGAAGGGGTACACACTTTCATGTACTTTTAAATTCACTTTTGCTTTGTAATTCGTAGTAACCAACCTGCTGTTGGCTGCAGATTAATTTTACATTTTCTTTTACTTATCTTTCTTGATTGTGACAGCTAAAATTTGAGTGCGAAGTAACTATATTAGTTAATATTAAAAACAGTTTAACCGAATTAAATAAAATTAAAAAAAACCAAAATTAGTATACAAAAGCAAATTCAATTAAAAATAAAAAATAAAACAGAGTAGAAATTCAAAGAACAAAAATGGAAGCGGGAAACTGTGGAAAAGTTGATCATTTGTTTACAGCAGTATCCATGTCTATTTAATCCAGCCTTTACACATGCAAGTGCAAGTTCGAAAAACTCAACACACTCACACTTTTTTACTAACACAACCATATTTTTCGTACTTGTAACGTACTT
>OY776279.1:52915432-52922932 GCA_963675445.1 Linnaemya vulpina | reverse complement strand
CCGCCCACTTAAGCCTGTTCGACCCGAATAGGCATACAATCACCTCTTCCATAGTGCGCCAATCGCTCGAGATGTACTATCTTCATTTTCGACCTTGGGCTATTGTGCTTCTGTATCCGGTATACAACGTCATTCACTCTCTTAATCACTTTATACGGGCCATCCCAGTGAGACTGTAATTTTGGGGACAATCCTTTCTTCCGTTGTGGGTTATACAGTAAAACCAATTATCCTTCCATAAATCCCTCCGAGTTTGCTGCGCGGTCATACCTATCCTTCATCTTGTCACTGACCATCTTGATTCTATTACGCGCGAACTCATGCAGTTCGTTTAAGTCCTCTTTCTCTTGGGACGTAATAGCTCCTGAGTTGTACTGTTGTACCTGTCCCCGGCTTCTTCTTACTGGGCCTTTGGCTGCTTTGCACTGTGTGCAAATTCGGCCACGGCTTGTCGATATCCAACCCAATAAAAACGCTGCTTCAGTATCTCAAGTGTTTTTGTTACTCCAAGATGACCGCCACTGGGTCCATTATGAAACTCCTGTAAAACTTTACTTATCTTGGAGTATGGCACAACTATTGCATTTGAAGTTGTTTTGCCATCTACACTTTCCCATACGCGGTATAAACACCCTTTAATTACCTTGAGGCTGTTCCACTGAGCCCAATAAGATTTGGAAAGTGGGCTTTCATCCGAAATTTCATTCCGGGACGGTCGTCTGTCTTCTTCTTTGGCCGCTATAATTTTCCTTAGCATGCTGTCGGTCACTCTTCCGCTGACCAGTATTCATCAGGGTCGATGTTAATTAGCCGAACATCAACAACGCCTTCCTTTTGCTCGGTTGTATCACCATGTTTACGCTCTGAACAGCAGGGCCTTCTTCAAAGAGCATCCGCGTTGTTATGCTTTGTGCCTCTTCTATGCTCAATGCTCTTTCTTGGTGGCAAAACAGATCTACCTCTCTTCTTTGATGCTTTGCAGGTGCGCTGAAAATGACTGATCTTTCCGCAGTTGAAGCACTTAGGCCTTTCCTTGATATCACTTTCTGCCAGCAGTTGTCGCATTGCCTCCTTCAAGCTGGCAATTAGGTTGTCATCTTCCTCAGACAAAACCTCCACATTCCGCACTCTACCTGTCTGCCTTGATGCTTTGCAGGTGCGCTGAAAATGACCGATCTTTCCGCAGTTAAAGCACTTGGGCTTTTCTTTGATAGCCTTCTCTGTCAGCAGTTGTCGCATTGCCTCCTTAACGCTAGCCACTAGGTTGTTATCCTCCTCAGACAAACCCTCCACATTCCGCACTTTACATATCTGTGGCTTGAAAACCATCTTGGCAGTCTCTTGAGCCAGCGCAAATGACACAGCTTCAGCGAAAGTGGATTTCTGCGTAGCGCACACCGCCAGTTTAACATCAGAGTCGCGAATGCCGTTAACGAAAGCCTCAGTTTTAAAATGGTCCAGGAACGGGTGACTCTCGCCTGGATATGTGAGCTGCACTAGACGCTCGATTTCCATTGCGAAATCTTGTAGAGATTCGTTAGGCTTCTGAACTCTACATCGCAATTCCATTCTGTATAAATCGCGCTTGTGCTCACCACCATACTTGCGTTGCAATGCTGCCATTATTTCATTATAGTTGTTTCTGCAGCTTACTGGCACCGTCTCAAGTACCTCTGCGGCTGTACCCTTTAAGGACAAGATCAACTCTATGGCCTTTTCTTCAGCATCCCATCCATTTCTGCTAGCAACCGTCTCGAACTGGAATTTGAAGATGCCTAATGGTACGCTGCCGTCGAAGCATGGGGCTTTTTCCCGCGCAGAAACCTCCGCAACTGCTCGTACTGGCCCGCCACTACACTCCAGATTATGCACTTTATCCTCTAGAGCATGCAATTTCTCTTCGAACTCCTTTGCATGCAGTTCCAGGCCACCGCATTCTAGATGTTGGACTCTATCCGCCAGCTCTGAGAATTTATTCTCGATAGAATCCACCCTCCTGTTAATGGCTTCAGAAACCTCTACCAGGGTCTCGTTCATGGCTTTATTTGACTCCTGTATTTCGGCTACAAGTTTTTCCTGCATCTGCTGAGAGTTCTGTTTTATATCACTTATCTCGGCTACAAGCTTGTCCTGCATCTGCTGAGAGTCCTGTTTTATTTCAGTTATTTCGGCAACAAGCTTGTCCTGCATCTGCTGAGAGTTTTGTTTTATTTCACTTATTTCGGCTACAAGCTTTTCCTGCATCTGCTGAGAGTTCTGTTTTATTTGGATCATCATAGCAGCGAACATTGAATTTATGTCCATGCTGCTGGTCGTGACAGGAGGGCATACCTGCACATCGTCTTTGTCCTCAAACTCGTATGTCCCGATGTCCATGCCGCGATTCTTAAACTCATCTATTAGCCTCTTCTGCAGTTCAGCCTTGTTACCTGCAGTTGGCAATTCCAGCTTACTGAGCTCCTTTTTCAGCTGTTCAACTTTTAGCTCATCAAATTTCATGATTATTTATTTTAATTTTATAATGTCCTCTTTTTTTTTCCTTAAATTGCAATGTCCTTTTAATTATTTTTGCAATCCCACTTCTGACACCAATTGTTACGTTTTTAGACCTTTTCGTAAAAACGGTTTTATTACTTATCCTTCAAGGATTCGTTTTATTGCATCAAATTAAAACACGGACAAATTAATTTTAGAAATATAATGCGGCAACACTTTATTTATTACTTTATTTACACGAGTATTTGTACTACTCAACACTTAGCGATGTTAACACGTCTATATTTGAAATCACACTGATTATCGCTGAGCTCTGGCAGCGCCTTTATATAGCAAAAATGACGTCTACTGGTAACCTCGCGAAAGTTCTGGGTATGGTGGTTGTTTTCTACTTGACATGTGTGTGTTTGTACACATGACAATGCTGACTTGTTTGGTTTGCTTATGGTAAATATGTGTGGTTGAATGTATGAGTGTTCTGTGTGTTTTGCCTATGGTAACTATGAGTGGTTGTATGAATGAGTGTGTGGTTTTGTTTCTTCTACGTGTATATGGCTGTGTATACTTGTGAATCTATTTAGCAGAATAACATCTCTTAGCATTTATGTTGCTATGTTTGTTGTTGTTGTGGTTTACTCTTATTGGCACAGCCTTGAATGATCTTGTATATTCTGGAGTATTCCATTTCCGTTAATTTGAATATTATCTACATAGTGTTGACCAGGGTTGTAACATTTTGACAACTATAGATTAATTGGATGTGCTGCCAAGTACATATAGCCACATTGTCGTTTTATTTAAATCTATTTCTAATCTTTGTAACAATATATATAAAAATATGTGTATATTTATATATATATATATATATATATATATATATATATATAAAAATATATATATATATATATATATATATATATATAAATATATATATATGTAACTGAAGGTACGTACGGTCACATTTGCGCAAATATTTGTCCAAACGAATGTAACCACTAAGTACTAAATGGAAAATATTAATTCAGGCAAGTGTTTAGTGAGTTAAATAGTTGCCAACAATATTGTATTCTACGCCACTGACTATTAGTTATGAATAAGACTCTTTTCGTTAAGAAACATTCAAAATGTTTTCCTATAGTGTTTAGTGGTTACGCTTTTTTGACAAATATCTGACAAATGTGACCACACTTTAAATATATATATATATATATATATATATATATATATATTTATTTTTATTTATTTATTTAATAAGTCAATCGATTTTACATCCTTACTGACTAGATAACAAATTAGTTCAAGAATTTAAATATAAAATAAGATTTCTTTTCAATACGGTATTACTCTCAGATAAGTTCATGATATGGTAACATTTGTTAAAGTTGACACATGCGCGACGAAAAGAATCATTATTAGCATAAACAGAGCGGTAATATTTTAATGCCAAGATTTCAAAATTGCGAGTAGGTCTTACAGGAACGTTGAAGTATAGTTGATTAAGTAAGAACTCCGAATCAACATCGCCTCGAACCAGTCCCATAACAAATAAAGCACTCAACGTCGATCGTCGACTTTTTAGTGTAGGCAATTTTATTAGAGCAAGTCTACTTTGATACGGCGGTAAGACATACGAATTCCAACCAAGCCCACGCAGACAAAAAATTAGAAACTGTTTCTGTACAGATTCAATACTATTGATATGAATGGAGTAACAAGGGTCCCAGACAATCGATCCATACTCAAGAATTGGCCGAACAAGAGATGTATATAATAGTTTTGTAATATAAGGATCTAGAAATTCCTTAGACCAGCGTTTCATAAATCCAAGTACACCGTAGGCTTTGTTGACCATTATAGAGATGTGATCACGAAAGTTTAGTCTATGATCCAACAGTATGCCAAGATCCAATATAGTATCAACTTTATTTAAAATATCATTACAAATATAATAGGACGTCTCAATTAGATTGTGTCTGAAAAATGACATGTGTTTGCATTTCTTTACATTTAACTCTAATAAATATATATATATATATATATATATATATATATATATAAATATATATATATATATATATATATATATATATATATGTGTATATATATATATATATATATATATATATATATATTAATTTATTAGGTTTATTCAAGCAAAAGGTCTATTATTTTTTATATCAAAAATAAAAAATAATAGACCTTTTGCTTGAACAAACCTAATAAATTAATAAAATATAAGGTCGAATAAGTTTATAATATATATATATATATATATATATATATATATATATATATATATATATATATTGTTCACTTAACCTTAAATAATATTCAGTGAACAAAATTTTAAAATTTTTATGTTACCTTATATGCACATATGTTTCCTGACATGACAAGTTTGAATAACAACATTGAAAACCCATGATTGACAAATGATATATATATATATATATATATATATATATATATATTGCCGCATTAAATTTCTTAAATTAATTTGTCCGTGTTTTAATTTGATGCAATAAAACGAATCCTTGAAGGATAAGTAATAAAACCGTTTTTACGAAAAGGTCTAAAAACGTAACAATTGGTGTCAGAAGTGGGATTGCAAAAATAACTAAAAGGACATTGCAATTTAAGAAAGGAAAATAAAAGGACATAAAAAAAAAAAAAAATTTAAATAAATAATCATGAAATTTGATGAGTTAAAAGTTGAACAGCTGAAAAAGGCAAGCTTGAATCGCCAACTGCAGGTAACAAGGCTGAACTGCAGAAGAGGCTGATAGATGAGTTTAAGAATCGCGGCATGGACATCGGGACATACGAGTTTGAGGACAAAGACGATGTGCAGGTATGCCCTCCTGCAACGACCAGTAGCATGGACATAAATTCAATGTTCGCTGCTATGATGATCGAAATGAAACAGAACTCTCAGCAGATAAAAGCAATCAGTGATGCACAAAGTGAAATAAAACACAACTCTCAGCAGATGCAGGACAAGCTTGTAGCCGAAATAACTGAAATAAAACAGAACTCTCAGCAGATGCAGGAGCAGCTTGTAGCCGAAACTCAGCAGATGCAGGAAAAACTTGTAGCCGAAATACAGGAGTCAAATAAAGCCATGAACGAGACCCTGGTAGAGGTTTCTGAAGCCATTAACAGGAGGGTGGATTCTATTGAGAATAAATTCTCAGAGCTGGAACAGCATGCAAAGGAGGTCGAAGAGAAATTGTATACTCTAGAGGACAAAGTTCATAACCTGGAGTGTAGCGGCGGGCCAGTACGAGCAGTTGCGGAGGTTTCTGCGCGGATAAAAGGGTCATGCTTCGACGGGAGCGTACCTTTAGGCATCTTCAAATTCCAGTTCGAGACGGTTGCTAGCAGAAATGGATGGGATGCTGAAGAAAAGGCCACAGAGTTGATATTGTCGTTAAAGGGTACAGCCGCAGAGGTACTTGAGACTGTGCCAGTAAGCTGCAGAAACAACTATAATGAAATAATGACAGCATTGCAGCGCAAGTATGGTGGTGAGCACAAGCGCGATTTATACAGAATGGAATTGCGATGTAGAGTATAGAAGCCTAACGAATCTCTACAAGATTTCGCAATGGAAATCGAGCGTTTAGTGCAGCTCACATATCCAGGCGAGAGTCACCCGTTCCTGGACCATTTTAAAACTGAGGCTTTCGTTAACGGCATTCGCGACTCTGATGTTAAACTGGCGGTGTGCGCTACGCAGAAATCCACTTTCGCTGAAACTGTGTCATTTGCGCTGGCTCAAGAGACTGCCAGGATGGTTTTCAAGCCACAGATATGTAAAGTGCGGAATGTGGAGGTTTTGTCTGAGGAGGATAACAACCTAATGGCTAGCGTTAAGGAGGCAATGCGACAACTGCTGGCAGAGAAGGCTATCAAAGAAAAGGCTAAGTGCTTTAACTGCGGAAAGATCGGTAATTTTCAGCGCACCTGCAAAGCATCAAAGAAGAGAGGTAGATCTGTTTTGCCACCAAGAAAGAGCATTGAGCATAGAAGAGGCACAAAGCATAACAACGCGGATGCTCTTTCAAGAAGACCCTGCTGTTCAGAGCGTAAACATGGTGATACAACCGAGCAAAAGGAAGGCGTTGCTGATGTTCGGCTAATTCACATCGGCCCTGATGAAGACTGGTCAGCGGCACAGAGGGACGACGATATGCTAAGGAAAATTATAGCGGCCAAAGAAAAGGACAGACGACCATCCCGGAATGAAATTTCGGCTGAAAGCCCACTCGCCAAATCTTATTGGGCTCAGTGGAACAGCCTTAAGGTAATAAAAGGGTGTTTATACCGCGTACGGGAAAGTGTAGATGGCAAAACAACTTCAAATGCAATAGTTGTGCCATACTCCAAGATAAGTAAAGTTTTACAGGAGTTTCATAATGGACCCAGTGGCGGTCATCTTGGAGTAACAAAAACACTTGAGAAACTGAAGCAGCGTTTTTATTGGGTTGGATGTCGACAAGCCGTAGCCGACTGGATAGCAAACTGCCCACAGTGCAAAGCAGCCAAAGGCCCAGTAAGAAGAAGAAGGGGACAGCTACAACAGTACAACTCAAGAGCTATTACGTCCCAAGAGAAAGACGACTTAAGCGAACTGCATGAGTTCGCGCGTAATAGAATCAAGATGGTCAGTGACAAGATGAAGGCTAGGTATGACCGCGCAGCAAACTCGGAGGGATTTATGGAAGGACAATTGGTTTTACTGTATAACCCACAACGGAAGAAAGGATTGTCCCCAAAATTACAGTCTCACTGGGATGGCCCGTATAAAGTGATTAAGAGAGTGAATGACGTTGTATACCGGATACAGAAGCACAATAGCCCAAGGTCGAAAATGAAGATAGTACATCTCGGGCGATTGGCGCACTATGGAGGAGGTGATTGTATGCCTATTCGGGTCGAACAGGCTTAAGTGGGCGGCAGTGTTACAAAGATTAGAAATAGATTTAAATAAAACGACAATGT
>OY776279.1:52887932-52905432 GCA_963675445.1 Linnaemya vulpina | reverse complement strand
CGTTATTGTCTATGATAAAAACAAGTTTAAATTGCTTTCGGAACAATATGTGGAATATTACACGGATGGCGTGGCGACCCTAAATCGTGAAAATATTGCGGTGATTGGAAAGTTTGAAGAAATAGATGACAGAAAATCAACATTTGTGGTTGTCACAACACACTTATTGTACAATCCCAAACGTGAGGATGTTCGAATTTCTCAAGTAGATAAATTAATTAAAGCAGTTGCCGAGTTTTCAAGAGCTGATAATAAGGCACACGAATCGAATGAAAGATGGCCAGTAATTCTGACAGGCGATTTTAACTTTACTAGTGACGCGAACGAATTTAAAACTTTAACCACTTTACGTACAGAAAAACTACATGCGCAAGATTCTACCGACTTTTTCCAGTTAGAAGCAATCGATTTTGGAATAGGTAGCGCTGCATCTACATACCAAAACCGTTGGATAACAGTGGACTACATATTAATATCACGTTCACAAGCAGAAAAAAATTCAATACACGTCAACAGTATATACAAATTGCCATCTATTGCCGAATGCTTGAAAAATGGCAAAATTCCAAATAGGCTTGTTGGATCTGATCACTTTTCACTTGCAATTCATTTCACAATATTTTGAATGAGCTTTGTTTAAAAAATGTACAATGCAGAAAATATGTTTATTATGTATTTCTATTCGACACGGAAATTGCCCGAAAATGTATTCCTTTAACATAGAATTTTGAAAGGTTTACTAAAATTACATAATGACCTCATTCATGTCACAGTCAATTTATTGAATATGCATACAAATTTTACTTAATGGGTGCATAAATAACAGCTCTGCAAAAAATAACTTTTTGTCGCTCCTTTAAATAAAACAATGTGCACTATATGAATTTTGATGCGCTAAACTCGAATCCGTTTTCGGTTTTTTCCATGGGCGTGGCAATTTTTTGCCCCTAAATTAGCCAGGTACGTAGACATTTCACCCTAGCTCGGGAACGGGGAATCTGATTTTAAAAAGTAAAACACCAGAAGATGTGTACCAAAATTGTTTTTACTTAACTCGAATACAGTTTTTTTTATCTCTTATCGTTTTGGATATATTTAGAAATTAATCGAGAAAAAAATTTTTTTTCCTGTAAAATTCTTAATTTTTTTCAGATTAAAAATGGAATTAAAAAAAATTTAAAGCAAATATTCAACACTTTGCACCTTTATCTAATAGTTTTACTTTTTAAAATCGGATGACACGTTCCCGAGTTAGGGTGAAATATGTCTACGTACCTGGCTAATTTAGGGGCAAAAAAATTGCCACTCCCATAAAAAAAATCTGGACCTGATGGAAAAAACCGTATTCGATGGAAAAAAACGTATTCGAATTTAGCGCATCAAAATCCATATAGTCTACATAGTTATATTCAAAGGAGGATTTGGCTGCTGAGCAGTGTATCTGAGCTTCAAAAGAAAGTATACTTTTGACTTTCATGTTAAAAACTTCATTCATTAATTTCTTTATTATTTAAATGAAAATTTTTTTATTTAGCATACATATATCGTTTCATATTTTATTCGAAAACAAAACTTCAGCAAGTTTGTGTTGAGAAAGTACGCATATTGTATAAAAGGTAGGATAGACAGCAGAAACACCAACATACACAACTAATAAAGGCCCAACTATAATATGCGTACGCGTACCATAATTTGCTTTGCTAACTTTTCGTTGAATTTAATTTTCCTACGCATAGAGCGAAACTGATCGCATTTTCCTTAAGTGGCCAACTGTTTGTTCGTTGTTATTGATAATTACTTTTAGATACACACATACCATAGACTGTGATACGTGCACACAAAAGAAGCTGCAATGTACGCCGAAATCAATTCTACAGATAATTGAATAAATAATGTAAAAAATTAATGGAAACATTAAATGTTTAGCGTTTGTTTATTGTATATATATTATAGTGTATTTGTGTATTTTCCTACAATTTATGATACGTTGCCAACCACTTGCACACATTGTTATACATTGTTGTACATTGTAGTACTTTCCAATTTATTTCTTAAATTACTTTCTAAATTGGTAATGACCTACTTGTGATAATATATTTATGTATGTATAAATTGAAAATATTTATATATGTATTTACATGTTTTGTATATATCATGAATTAGTTTTTGCAAAAGTACATTGCTTTACAACTGAGTGTAAGTATAATATAGCCATACAAATGTTCGCATATGCATTTGACAGTCTTTTCGTCGAGTTTTGACAGTAGCCAAAGGTAGCCTACGCATATTATAGTTGGGCCTTAAGCTGGATTCACCCATGGTTTCAGAACGATATTGACGTTGGACAACATTTCTAGTTTTTTGAGAGTATGCTCTGAAGCGATTCACCCACTTCGTCCATTTGTTCTGCAACATCAAGGCTACCATGTGAATGAAGTAATTTAAGAAATAAATTGGAAAGTACTACAATGTATAACAATGTGTGCAAGTGGTTGGCATTCAAAACTGAACTTCAGTTCAGTTCAACTCACATTTACTTGCGCGTTAATATAGTTTCTTATTAGTGTTTACATAAATATAATAAAATCACATTAAAAAATACTTAATATTATATAATTATTATAATAGCAACGCAATAAGGTGCCAAAACATTAATGCTGAATATAAATGACCATAATCATTATTTTTATAATAATATATGTATAATTTGTCCAAACAATAAAGGGGTAGTTATTGAGTACTCATATATACCTATACATTACAACACTACTTTAACTTGCAAATTTTTACTAGTAGTGTTCATTTACTTTTTCACATTTTTGAGATTAATTGTGGAAAATTTCTTGTTACCCTCTCGTTATTAATATTTACTATTAAAGTAAATGAACATACCTAGTTTTTTCATTTTGGCCTTAATAAAATTATAAAAGTTTTGTTCTACGTGCTGACCGAAACTTGGTCTACAGTGCCAGTCATATGACCGGCACTGTTCTTGTAGGGTTGATATACGTACTTTATATGTTTAACTTTCTAAATAAATGTTTTATTTTCATTGCAATATCGAATGTTTGTATGTGGTTGTTCGTTGCAGAGTTCTATTAGTATTCAACATCCGTTTGTACATAAATTTAATTGACAGGTATATTTTGAATCATAGAAACATGAATATTTAAACTTCAATAATATATACATATGTACATACATACTCAAATATTTATTCATTCCCTTGGTAAACTTTGATAGATACACAATTCATTATTTCCTTAAATAAAATTTGTATTAGAAATCGTATTTTATTATCTGAATTAAGAGAAATTTATATTTGCGCCATATTAGAAAACATTTCATATATTGCAATATAGAAATAAATGAGAATTGAACTGAACCGAAGTTCAGTTTTGAATGTTTTGTGTTGTTTGTTAGTTACATACAATGAACTATGTTTCATATGTACACCAACAACTTTTGCGAATTTACCTAATTTCATGTAAATTTACAAGATCCAAATTTTGAGTTCGATTGCTTTTTCTTAAAATATGTCTTTCTAACCATAAATAAGCAATTTTGATTTTCATTGTCATAAAAAGCTTTATCCAAAATACAATATTATGTTGCTGTTAGCATTAGATATATAATCAGATATATATTTGCAAATAGATATCTGAACTAATTGAATTATTTGCCTGCTTAGTGTAAACTACCGAGTAGCTAGGTACTCATAATATTTACAACACTAAAAATACCACCTGGTCTGTTACATCCTTTGCCACTGATGTACCAGATACTGTGTTGCTTAGTTCAATTAAATTATACATCTTATTTTGCTTCTGTAGTTCCTAAGTTACACAAAAATAAATTTGTTATCATTTTAATACTTTTTATGGTTTTAAAAGTTTACATTTACTTACAATTTCTTAAATTTTCCAAAATATTTTTATTTTCAACTTGATTTAGAAATATTGTTTTATAAACACAAACGCAAAACAGCTGTTTGAATAATTATTACAAGTAAAAATTTTACTTGTAAGAACTTGCAATAATTTTTCTGTATCTCAATTTTTTACACTCTTTCGCCGCTCTTTCGTTGCAAATTTTTTTAGTTAATGAACGCTTTCCAGTAACAATTGTTACAAATTTGTACAAATTTTTAGTAAATGAACAGAGCTACTGACTGAAACTTGTGTACGTGCGATCTTGCATCCCTCTCTAACTTGTGTATATAATCGCCTGTAGAGCATATATTCAAACTACTTACTCTAATGTTACTGTTCTATATAAAATTTTCACTAATGACTGGTATGGTTTTAGTGCTGACCGGTCATCCTTGACGGGTATGGTGTCACCGATGATGCGGTTGCTAACAATCCTGACCTAACCAAATTCAATGAAATGAAACGCATTTAATATTTCTATATACATACAAGTATACTTGTTTTATATTTTAACATACACAAAACTTACTGATATCAGTCCATCACCAAAATAATTAAATAACCCCGTGGTAGACAACATATATAAAATGTTCGTTAAAATAATTACCATACAAACCCAAAGAACAATCCACCAAAAACGCTAGGATCGTCGTGATTACAATGTATGAGTATACCCGTATGGAGATATTCAGGCTGAAATCCTCTTAACTAACCGTTTCATTTATGACTTGAAAATTCAACGATCACCAAGGGTATACATTGTCAATAGTTTCATACATCTAAAGATGGAAATAAATTTAGTTTTATACCTTGTTTTTTTCTTTAAAACTGAACTTACTTGTGCAATGCATTTTGGCTTGCCACATCATTGTGAAATAAATCACCGCCCAACAAAATCAAATCAACATCTCCCGTACTGCTAATTCCAACATTTCCTAGAAAGCGAGGAAACTGTCATCAGCTGCAATATAAGAATAAAGTATCACCGCTAAGAATTTTTCAAAAGGAAATGGACATAATACAAAAGAGAGATTTACCTCTTACAGTATCCATCAGTGGCCATCATAATACAAGAATGTCATTAGTATTCAAAATTCACTTTATTTAATTTCATATTATATTGTGTATTTTATTTCATTTTTTCTTTAATTTAGAAGCTTTTCTATACAAAAGGTTGACAAATGTATTGTCTTACTCTTGCACACAGTATTCTAGCCTGTAAAAACCAGCGTTGTCGCTCATAGTTCTTTTCCTAATTCCTATATATATTTTTTATCCTCCCAAAAATCCCTAAATCTCGTGAAACATTTAAAACAACAATTAGAGCAAAATTTAACTAAGTTTTTTGGTAATTGGTTTAATATATAAATATTTTTGCAACTTCATTGAACTTGTACATACACAAAAATACTGAAAAATTACATATTTGATCAACTAAAAACAAATCATAAAAATTTATTATGAAAAGTCCAAAAATGATAACGCTGTTAGGCTAAAATATTTTTAATTGTGTTAGTGAAAATGTTTTTGTGTGTATTAGTTTTAGTCATTCATTTTTTGTAGGGAAGTCTTTATACATTATTGCCAACTAAACATATCAAAAGAGAAATAAGTAGCAAAAAAGCCTTTTGTGCCCCATTATCATTCAACATACATACAGCCCATCACTGTCTTCCAATTGTCATGTAACCGTAGAATGATATGTTATTTTGTGCAAGTTGGGACGTTACGTTAACATATTCCTACAGTGAAGTAAGTGTTTACACAGCTTGCCATTTAACAGGTTGGGTCAGCTGACACATTTAGCTTACATTTAAAATTTCAACGTTAGCCTATTACATGCTTAACCCCTTCAGATTTTAAGCGTCACAAACAGCACAGAAAACTCAGAAGTGACAGTTCATTTTTGCCTGTATATGTTTTTAGTTAACCCTTTGTTCTGAAGAGTAAAGCTATAGCTGGCTTTCAGAAATCAATGAGTGAAGAGATAAATAGACGTTAAAATGGTGAACAAACAAATTGGAAATAACATTTGGGCCAGTTCGTAAATGCAACATTGCTATACATGTTATGCGCATAACGTGCGTAAATGCGAAAATTGGCAACACTGTATATCCAAACTTGTTTGAAAATGCAACACTGAAGCATATTGTGCGCAAATAAATATGAAAAACTAATCATAAAAATGGCTGATGCAATGAATGAGAGTATACATAGATTTTGTTTAGTTTTTATTTTATTTCTTTTTATTTAATATTTATTTTTTAATATTTAAGACTCCCAAGTGAAGAAAAGATACGTCAACTACTAATCAGGACACGATTGGACATGGAGGAAGTTTACTAGAAGAAAAAGAAATAAAATTCTCCGTTCGTAAATGCAAGAATAAAAGGAGCAAACAATAATATCAGCAGTGGCAGCGCAAAATAATCATATTGTGCAGAGTTGTGATGCATTTACGAACAGGTCCTTTGTTTTGATAAAATATTCGGTGTTATTAAAAAAGTTATGTGTTTTTGTGATAATTTGCATCTGCAAACATAATTTCATATATTTATGTCATTGGATTAACATCGCAATGGTGTGGAAAATGAGGAATTGTAATCCTTAGTGATGATTATCGAAAAACTGTTCCAGACTCACAAAAGTTCAAAGCGATTTTGAATAGTGGAATAGTCTGCGAAAGTGCAGTTGGTCTTAGAATGCAGTTCTGCAATTTGTTTAACTTTTGCTGAAAATTTCGTGGCAGCAAGATGAATCATAGTTGGAAGTACTCTGCCACATTGCTAATGATATTG
Organism: Linnaemya vulpina; assembly: GCA_963675445.1. Lineage (NCBI taxonomy): Eukaryota > Metazoa > Arthropoda > Insecta > Diptera > Tachinidae > Linnaemya > Linnaemya vulpina. Next base: position 52,898,702 of record OY776279.1, on the reverse strand, counting down.
TTCCTCTGCCATTGGTGATGACAGCAAGAGAAGTACTTTATGGTGCAGTTGGTAAACTTGAAAATGATGCATGCTAGCAAACCATTTATTCAGAGATTCATTTGTTGTAAAGTAAAATCGCTTAATATTTTAAATCTCGTTCTTTACGGACAGTCGGCTAAGTTCACTAATACTCCATCAAACGCTGCAAACAATGCTTCAAGAGGATATTGGGTCCGATTATTGATTCCGTTCCGCGGCCGCGGATAACATTTTTTGTGCGGAAGCAAACATTTGCAATTATGCATTCCGCCGCTACGATAACCTTCCGTTGTTGCGGTATCATCTCTACAGTTGCGGTATTGCCATATTATTGATTCCGCAATATAGATACCTTGCAAGAAAAGACTAACCGAAACTAAACACACAACATTTTTTCACTAATACATAAGAAGCAAATTTATATGGAATTTTTGGTGACGATGTTGTCATTGTTTCGTTTTCGCCGTGAAATTTGAAGGATGGCTCTTGTAATGCATATTGTTTATTTTATAATAGTCGTATATGTACATATTCATTTAATTATCTTTTGAATACAAGTTTTATGAAAAGTTATTGATTATACTCTCGTTACTTATTTATTTATTGTCGCAATAAAATAGTTTGTATACAAATGAATTTACGGTATTTCGGAGATTTTTAGGAAATAAAATGGTGTATAGAAAAAGATTTTGCTAGTGGTAACGTAGGCGAATATAGCATTTGTTGTCCATTGCTAACATATATGTTAGAGGGGAACATATATAGTTGCGAATGAAGTTAGTGTTTTGCAATTAAACTAAATAGTAATTTAATTAAAAATTGTTAATAAAACCAATAAAAGAAGCTAAAAAATAACTAAAAACACCGAAGAATGTGATGTGGGGTTCAGTGGTCCAAGCCAGGAAGGAATTCCTAAAACAACATACACCGCTACTCAAAATCAATTATTATAAACATTATCAGAATACCTATTAACAACGAGGAGGCTATAGCAAATATGATAGAGCAGATAGAGAGATATGTAAGAATTTTACTAATTTTACTATTGTCATGTCATTAATGAAATTTTTTTTATCATTCACTGAAACCTGAATTAATGGCCGAAACGAATGCGCTTATAGAGTGTAAGGTGGTGCTAAGAAGAGGCTATAAATATATTTAAATATTAATACTTTTACCGCTTACGTACACCTGCAGATTAAAGGGCGTATCAGAAGATATTAATGGAGTAATCCGTGGCGTTTTCACGGACGACGTACTGCACATGTACGATTGGGATAAGAGGTGGGAAAAAAAAAGCCCTCGCAGATCTCGCAATGTCAAATAAAATTATACGAGGTAAGTATATATATATATATATATATATATATATATATATGCATATATTTATGTACTAAAATTTATACTAAAGTCTATATATTAATATATTTTCTTTACATTCCAGATGTTTTCCAAAGTCTATCTGCGACCGACTTCGAAAAAGCGTTTAAAAAGGCTATAGACCGCAGATAAAAAATATGTTAAAAAATGTAACTTAAACAATTTTTAATAAAACTTAATGTAAATAGTATATTTTAACTGTTATCTTTAATGGATTTGTTCATTAGGGTTGACTAGTTATATATAACCAATATTTTGGTTATCATTGACTAGTTATATATAACCAATATTTTGGTTATTATAACCAAAACTATGACTGCTAATATGCACTAGAGTGAGCAGTACAGATATATGTTTAATTTTACGGGAGAAGGAATGAGTTAGAGAAAGATGCAAGATCACATGTATACAAGAGTTTCGGTTAGTTTTTTTCATTTTGCTCTAACTGAAACTATAACCGATATATCAGTCATAACTACCGGTCAAATAACTAGTTATTTAACTAGTAGACTTCTTGTAGGGCATTTTCCTCCATTTTGCTTACGCTCAATTTATGTGATGCAAGGTTAACGGAAAGAACAAAAATGTGAGGAAATGTAAAATTCTTATTAAAGTTGTTTAATTGCGTAATTAATTTGTTTGATTTTAGATTTTTATAGGAGCAAAAGAGAACAATACACAAATAAAATGCAAGTAGAAGCAATGGTAGATGCAATGAAAAAATCGAGACATTGCACATTGCTTGTGGCTTTAGCTAGCGCGCTCCGGCAGATTTAAAAAAATTCGGGGAAGACTTGGCGCTAACCCTTAATGGTTCCGGACCGCCTTTAAAAGTTTCCAGTGGTTGGAGAAAGGTACATAGTGTAATTGTATTATTACATGTTTTTAATGTGATTATAACTTGGTCTTACATTATAGGTATAGACGGATTATAAAAGTAGTGTAAAAATAAATAGATTTTAACCGGAACGGGAGGTGGCTCATACAAAGAAATTCCACTAACCGACACAGAAGAAGAGGTTAGCGTTCTTTTAAATCTAAATACGGCGGTTTATGGCATAGCAAATTTTGAAAATTTTGGTGTTTCGAAGGATGCGTTGCCTAAAAGCCAAGATAATTCAAGTTTTTCCTCAAGAAATAGATGCGACACTTGAAGAAATCGCGTTAACGTTAGACACTGGGAGTAAAGAAACCAGCACACAGAGCAGTTCTTCCATAAATGCTACTTCACCATCGCTTAAAAGGGCGAGAAAAGAGGACAAGCTAGAACTGATTAAAGACCAAATTAATGTCCAAAAAAAATTAGCTTCCGATATTTCATCTGCTTTGGAAATGATACAAGAGCAAAACAAAGAAAACCATAAAGCTTTGAAAGACATAGAGGGCTATATATACACTTAGCAATGAAAAAAGAAGCAAACAAAAATCTTGGAACAGCAGCTGGCAGAAAAAAGAGGCAAAACGAAGAAATGAAGCAATTATTAATGAAAAAGATTGCTCTTAAAGAAAGAATTTTGCAACTTGAAATTGAGAAGTTGGACAAAGAGTTGCGGTAGGACCGCTTACATGTACTTATAATACTGTTCTGTGAAATTTTTAATTTTTTTTAGTAGATACATACGCACATATATACATACTTCCATATTGTATTGTGATAATTTTTTTGTTATTTACATATAAATTGTTATTTACATATACATTGTTATTTACATATACATTGTTATTTACTTTTATACATTTAGCTAAATAAAATTGAATTACAAATTAAAAATTCTGTAGTATTTGGTTTCTTATTTCATTTGCTTCCCCACTAAAATCATCTTCAACAGGATCCTTTATTGGATCTTTTTCTTCAAGTAATAGAAAATCAAGTTCCTCGCCTGTAACATTGTAATGAAGTCTAATATTGTAAAGTACACAGCAAATATTTATGATCTTTGCAGACTTTTCTAGATCATAATGTAAGCCCCGTTCATTTTCAAGGCACCTAAAAACAGATTTGAGCACTCCAATAGTTCTTTCTACTCTAATTCTGCCTTTAGAATGTGCGCTATTAAATCTTATTTTGTTGGGCGAGTTAACTGGCTCTCACAATTGTGAGTCTGCCACTCACAATTGTCCGGAAGATATTTACATCTATCATACAGTTCCATTTTCGGATTCTCCGGGAACCTATGGAGCTTCCGAACATCTTGGCAACCCGTAATACATTTACATTGTTTCTTAAATTTTTTCACAACAAGTTATATTTGCAGAAAAAAGCCACTTAAAAAACTACGATTATACACTATAAAACATACTTATTTTTATCACAGAATAGCAATGTTTACAACTTTGCTATTTTAAAACACAATAAATTCAAGTGAAGTTTAGAAAAATGCGCAAATTTCTTAATTTTAATAAAAGTAAACGTCTTTTTCTTGCAAAAAAATTGTTTAAATCATAAATTTATTTGATATTTAACCCGCTAATTAAAGAGAGATAGAAATATGCAAAGCAATATCTTACTGTCCTTCACCAAATGAGGGGTTAAAAAGGTATTGCCATTAGGGATGCCATTCATGGAAATACGATCTGGCCGGATTTTCGTGTCCTATCTGTATGACCTGTGACAAGCAGTGCTGCCACATCAAAAATATATTCTAAGCAAAATATTTGAAAAAATTACAAATTTGAGAAAGAACAATCAAATTTAAAATGCAGTTTGATTTGGAAAAACACATAAGAATACATAATGTTTTTTACTGTCAGGGATGGTTAGCATATCTGTTATTACATGTATATTCAACGCGAAATCGCCTTGTGTATATTTTTAATAACACAGATCAGCGAAGCGTTGACATTGTTATGCAACAAACGTAACACAAACAAGTAAATAACAATGTCAACAATTTTATAAACCGTGATTTAAAAGTTTAACAAGTAAATTATTAAAATATTTTGCTATATTAATATTTATATAGGCTAAATTGTTCTAACTTAGTTAAAATCTCAGAAAGACATGATGATAAATATTTATTTATTTATACCCATTAGTATTATCGGAAAAAAGTAACCAAAACGAAAAAAAAATATTCATATCTTCACATTGGAAAAAAAAATTAGTTAGAAATAACCAAAAATGGTAGCTCTGGTCATAGGATACTACCAAAGAATATACAGTATAAGAAGACTCATATAGAACAAATCACGAAATAAAATTTTAAAATCTTTATTGGTGCCGGCGGTAAGGGAAAAAACGAAGAAAAAAAGCAGAAACCAACGTGTTGGATCGTTGGTCATCGAACATGTTTAAAAGTTGGTTTCATAAAATTTAACTTAAGGTACTGAAGGCATGTTGGAAAAAAACACATGCAAACTTGTTTGAAGATCTTTAAAAAAAAATTATATTTTCATTCCAAGAACATTGTTAATGATTGAGCTACAATATTTATGTGCGTGTGTAATTTTCTTTTGCTTTACTTGATGAATACAAGTGAGAAAAAAAAAACAATTTAATATCGGGCGGGAAATGCTGGGTAAAGATGTGTAAAAGATCTAGAAGACATTTTAAAGGTTTACGATTATTTTATTCGAGTTAGGGAAAATTAGTCGGGGAAAATGTCTAATGCCTGAAGATTACACAAGAATCTTTATATATGCGAACGTAACTTTGAAAGCTCATTCATTCGGATAAAAAACTAAAGGCGGAAGCAAAGACTCTATAATATACAGATGTTGCATGCCATAGGTATATTACTAAAATTCAAAAATTTTGTACTTCGAAATCAAATGACTTATTTATTCTCTTTCTCATGTTTTTTGCAAACACAATTTTTGAGTAACTTAATATATTTTTTTACACTTTGTGTTGTGTATGTTTGTATATTTGTATATATGTACATAAATACATAAGTATGGCTGTTATTTATTTATAATAATTGCAAAGGCCGAAGAAAACTGTCCTTTTATTGTTTTGTTTTTTCCAAATGTACATATATTTTTATTCTCTACAATGTTTAGTCTGCACAAATTGAAATTTTTTCTATAGTAAATATTATAAAATTTTTCATATATTTTTCTAAAAACTATCTCTATTAATATTTTTAGATAAAAAATATTTTATAATGAAAAATTGTTTATAGTAAAAAATACATTCATAATGAAAATGTTAGTATAAAAAATTTCTGAACAAAAATGTTTCTATAGAAAAATATTCTTTGATTATAAATTTCATAAGCTATATTTCTTCAGAAAAAATTGTAATAAGAATCTTCCTAAGAAAAAATTTTATTATGAATATATTTTTGTAAAAAATATATACAGAAAGAAAACTTTTCATTACAACTCATTTTCTATAAAATATTCTGTATCGATAATTTTTTGTCGAAAAGTTTGTGTATCAAAAAATTTTTCGTAGAAAAGTTTTTATAAAAACTTTGTTGTACATAGAATAGAAATGCTTAATCTTCTTATAATAACTTTACTGTGTGAGCATTCTTCATATCATCTAGTGCTCAGAAGGTTAAAATTTTAAATCATTAAAAAGGAAAATACTTTTTTGTAATATGTTTTATTGCTAATAAAGTAATTTGAATTTAAATACTATGGATATTTTATTTTACGAAGTTGAAAGTAGTCCTCAAAAATTGCATCAGATATTGCACAAATACATATGTAGGTATTAACACTTTGGTGCGAGTTGATATTTATTTGTTTCTACACAAATAAAATACATATTCTTTACCCTACATTAATACAAACAATTGTTAAGCTCATTTCTTTATTCACATACATATTTTTTTAAGAATAATGCGTTTGAGGTCGTAAAGCAAAAATGCGCACGAAATGCAAAAATGGACGAAATTATCATAAGAAAAGAGTTAAGGTATAATCAGAGTTTAGATTTAATAGATGGATTCGAAACAACAGGTTTTGTTAGAACTAAAAATATTGGTACTCATGTGTGTGTTTTTATGGTAAATGTCTTGTGTTCTAATTGGATTATTATTTTTTAGCAGAACTGTTGCAGCTGCTATTAAAACAATATGCAAAACTACACAATTTAAGAGCTGTTCCGCAGAAGTGGCCCTTTCAACAGCTCAGTTTGTGAAAAAATTTATAAGATTTTCGATTGTCTTAATAGTGGTTCCCTTTATGGCGATAACTGCTACATATCTGCAAATTTATACAAAACTTTATGGAATATCTGGATGACGTGGAATTATTTGATCAGAAAAAGCGTGTTTTTTTTTAAAGGGTATGAAGCTCACTCTTAATTCAGTCCATTTACTGGTTAATGATATTTTAAAAGAAGGGGGTGATTTATATTATGTCATGACAAAATTTCTTAATCAGGCAAGTTAGAAAATATATTTTCTGTACTGCGGCAAAAGGGAGGCAACAATAGCAACCCTTCCGTAGCCGAGTTGAATATTATTTTGGCAAAAGATGTTGTTTCTAAAATTATTCAATCAAGTTTTTCTAGTAACTGTGAAGTTGAACAAGACGAGATTGACCAAATTGGTACTTATGATATATGTTTACAAAAAGTAATTATTATGATATATATTCTTCAAGTAAACATAGCTCTGATGGAAGGGTTGTTGTTAGTTTTGGCAACGATGTATATGCAGATTACTTTTTAAAAGATATTTGTAATAATTCTGAGAATATAAATTTTGAACTGGTTACCATGAGATACTTCGTTGAGTATGTTGCATTTAAAATTATTCCAAAATTGCAATGCGAAAAATGCTGTAATGAGTTTAGGAAGATGGATGAAGTTTTAACTGCCCCATGCGAGCTTTCTTATTCTTTAAGAACTATCACTCTCTGACAGATTTTGGAAATTTAGTTGCTCCATTAGACGAAGTAATGGATGCAAGTAAGAAATATATTTTAATATTTCACAATATCTTTAAAACTGAACCGGAAAGAAATGGTATAAAATCATTTATTATTGACTTGTTCAGACGGTCAACCGCAGAATGGTTAAGCGATGATTGTTTCCACTATATACAGCAATTATTGGACTTTTTATTATTGGTCCTCCTCCGAAAGCACTGCTCTTGCGCCATAGAAAAAGGTACATAGTTGTAAGCAAAGAAAAGTGCAATATTTTCAAAATAAATAAAAATACAAAAGCAGTTCCAAAAAAAAAGTTATAAAAAAGAAATATAGCAAAAAAATAAATAAATGCAAAATATTAAAATAAACAAAATATCACTAATAATAATTAAATTATTTTGCTATATAAAAATTTTTAAAAAGGTTTAAATATTTCTATTAAAATCTCCAACTCTCTTGATTTTACCAAAGTAAATGTATCCCGTTTTATATTATATTTTACAGAAAACCTAAATGTTTTAGCTTTAGTGCACAATAACGTAATATAATTTATAGAAAGGGTTATTGCATATGACCATTTTATATGAATAAAACAAACTAATTACTATGATTTTCTTTGAATTCCTTAATAACTTATTTATTTCAAAAACTTATATATGTAAGAAAACAAAAATATTATTATATCCAATAATTTAATTTCCGTTTTTATTTAATAAATATCTATATGCATGAGCAACATTAGCTGTATCTGCCTTAAAATCATTTCTCTTATCTATTGGAAAATTAATAATATGTAGCTTTTTTAACATGTATCTACGTTTATAATTAATCTCTTTATTTAAAATTGAGACATTATTAAAATCTGGAAAATTATTAAAATTTAGACAGTGAGATACTAATGCTGTTTTTTGTGAAGAAATATTGTTTCTATATTTTTGATCTGTTCTATGACCCGCTAATCTGGTTTTAAATTTATTTTTAGTTGTACCTACATATATTGTACCTACTATATATCACAATTTTCACTACTATTGCCACTACAAGGAATTTGATAAACTATATTTGATCTTTCTAAAAGTTGTATTTTATCTTTTGTTTTCCTAAATAATTTACCTACAGTTTTATACATTCTATGTGCCATTCTATATTTCTTGTTATCATAGATTTTAGATTTTTCTAATCTTTCATTTTTGGTACATATGTTAAAGATTTATATACTTTCGTTTCAGAAGAAACCTCTACATTCCTTCTTTTATATCTATATTGTCTTATTAATTTGAAAATTAAGTAATTAGGGAAACTATTATTAACTAATATATTTCTAATAATTTTTATATTTTTACTATGAAACTCAATATCACTTACTGATAATATTCTTTCTATAAGAATTTTACCTGTATTTATAATCATTCTCCTAAAATGTTTTGAAAAATAGTTCATTATTTTACCTGTAGATGTTGGTTTCTTATACCAATCTATTAACAAGCAATTATTTCCTTTAATTACTAATGTATCTAAATATGGTAGTTTAGAATTACTTTCTTTTTCAATTGTAAACTTAATATCTGGATGAAAACTATTAAATGTTGATAACATTATTTCTATATTGCTTTCCGAAATAACACGGAATAAATCATCAATATATTTTGGTAAAACTTTTGGTTTAACCAATAATTTTTCTATGCAATCATCAGCAATTCTTCCATTACAATATCAGCCACAACTGGAGAACCCAAAGGAAGTCCTTTTTGTTGAATATATGTTTTATTCTTGTATTTAAAATAAAAAAACAATTATTTTCTCATATTTGTATGTTGCAATATTAAATTCCATTATCAATGATATCTATAGCAATATCGACTGGAATACTGGGGAATACTACATCAAAAGAATTATTAATGCTATGCAATTCAGAAATTAAGTGAAACACTTAACATTGAATTCTGTAGCTCGTTTCTGTAATTCTCGCATCGTAAAATGCCTTACTTGAAGTGTGAAACAAAAAATTCCATCGTTTCTCGATTTGTGAGAAAAAAAGTTTTTCTGTAGTTTAAAGTGAAAAGAAGCAACACTAATTACGTTTTTATTGGAATATTCCAATAACGCAAATGTCAAAAAGCAAAAGTAAACAAATAAAAATATATAAACAAATATTTTTGTGTGGAAAAAAATATAATTAAATCCCTCGATTTACGAATAGGATACGTTCTGTAAAAGTAGACGTATATCGAATATTCTTATAGAGGGTTAACATTAGTATGCCATTCTACTGAAAATAAATAGATACGTTCCTGGGATAAAAAATATTCGTAAAGAGAGCTCGATATTAGCATAAGTTTGTATTACAAATGCAAAGATGTGTTCCTAAAACTTTCGTTATGTTATACCCTTTTTTTTAAATACATAATGAGTTCATTAAAAAGCAAAGTTTACATTAAAAAGACTATGAAATATTAAAATTAAAATAATAACTTAACATATCAAAACATTATAAATTATAAATGTTATACAGTATCTATTGTGATGTATTATAGCAAATCTCTCATGAGTTGTCGACTTGTAGTAATTTCACACGTTCGAATTTTTCATTCGTATAACAAATTTTATAATTTAATCATAACTTCGAAATTTCATAAAGCGAGCTTTCGTAAAACGGGGGAATACTGTATATTGAAAAAGTGAATTGTTAATAAGATTTAGTGCTAAAATATGCAATGATAGTAGTTATAAATTTTTATTTATGTGAATATAAGTATGCACAAATGTTTAAGTAAGTATATACACATATATGAATTTAAAAGAAAAAATTAGCAAAAAATAAAAAATTGCAACATCTTTATAAAAACGTGTAATAATTTTCTAAGCATTTATATTAATTCTAAGCATTTATAACATAAAAAATATTAAAAAGAGATTCACAAAACAAACAAAATATATTAATAAATATATAAAGCTTCTCTAAAAATAAGTAAATATAAAAACACAAACAAACAAGAACATATAAAATATTATACAATTAAAAAAATTAAACTTCTCGCGCCGTTTCAAATTGTGAGTTGTTTTGACAAAGTAAGTGTAAAACTTCTAACTAAATTTCCTTACAGAAACACTTTTATTCACAAATTTCCAATGATTTACGTCGAAACGGTCGAATGACAAACAGTTCTCACAAAAAATAATTACAGAAACACTTGCATGTGAGAAACGATTTTTTGTTACAATTTACATTGTTTTTTCTTCATTACCATCGTTTCGTGTGAAAAATTTGTCGCTGCGAGAGTTACAGAAACGAGCTACTGATGAGATATTAGTTTCTTTATATATATTTTTGTTTGCTTACATACATATATATATATATATATATATATATATATATATATTTGTAATATTGTTCATTTTGTCGTTTTTGACAAAAAAAAATATATATATATTATTTGTATTTGTAAATTGAAAAAATTTTATATCAACTAATTTTTGTTAGTATATGTTAAATTGAAAAAAGAAAAACATTTTATTTTAAACTACAATAGCGAAATATTG
>OY776279.1:52880432-52882932 GCA_963675445.1 Linnaemya vulpina | reverse complement strand
GGTAGCTCGTACATCACGGGCGTTGATTGGGTATGGCGTTGCGTTTTGGATCGTTGACAGGGTAAGCAAGTTTTAACAAAAGTAGCGATATCTTTTTTTATACCTGGCCAACAAAATTTTGATTTGACTAGGAAAGTTGTTGCACGTACTCCAGGATGAGCTAGGTTGTGTAACGAATGTAAAATTTTCTGCCGCAAATTCTTGGGGATGTAAGGTCGAACATGTGAGGTTGAGGTATCGCACACAATCTGTTCATCACATCCTAAAATATGCATATGTTTTAGTATTAGTGAATTAGTACCTTGATTATTGAGAAGACCTTGTAATTCTTCATCATTTTTCTGTGCTGCCACTAAATCCGAGTAATTTAAGGTTTGCTGGACAGATTGGATTCTTGATAGAGCATCAGCTGTTGCATTGTCTCTACCAGGAATGTGACGTATGTCAGTAGTAAACTGACTTATAAAGTCAAGTTGTCTCAAACGGCGTGGTGATGCTTTTTCCATTTTTTGTTTGAAGGCAAAAATTAACGGACGATGATCCGTAACTATGTAGCATGATCGACCTTCTATGGCATAACGAAAATGGCATACAGCCTGATAGATGGCAGCTAACTCTCTGTCGTAAGTAGAATACTTCTGCTGCGTTGGCGTCAGCTTCTTAGAATAAAATGCCATCGGTTTCATAACATGATCAACTTTTTGGTGGAGGGCCGCACCTACGGCAATGTCGGATGCATCAACATAAACGCATAATTCGGCGCCAGATATGGGATGAGCTAATAAAGTGGCTTCAGACAACTCAGTTTTACATTGTTCAAATGCTGCTTCAGTATTTGATGTCCAAACTAAAGGGGTTGTATCGTTCTTTTTGTTGCCGGTAATCATTTGTTGTAAAACTGCTTGGTAGCGAATGCATTTTGGCAGGAACTTTCTATAAAAGTTCATCATTCCGATGAATCTCTTTAGCTCTTGCGCATTAACGGGCTTTTTGTATTCTTTGATTACGGCGACTTTCTCCGGTGATGGTCGAATGCCTTCGGGGGTAACAAGGTGTCCAAGGAAAACTAATTCTGATTTGCCAAACTCACATTTGTTGAAGTTTATGGCTAAAGAATTTTCACGAAGTCGTTGAAATACTACACGAAGGTCTTGAAGGTGTTGGTCTAAGGTGGCGGAAGCAACAAAAATGTCATCAATATACGGGAATACAAAATCGAGACCTCTGAAGACTTCGTTTATAATTCGTTGAAAAGTCTGCGCAGCGTTTCGTAGGCCGAATGTCATATAATTGAACTCAAATAAGCCGAAGGGGGTACTTATTGCCGTTTTTGGTACGTCGTCAGGGTGTATTGGAATTTGGTGGAATGCTTTCTGTAGGTCTAATTTTGAAAAGTACTTCTTACCTTGTAAATTGATCGTAAAGTCTGTTAAGTATGGTAGAGGATATCGATCCGGTAAAGTTTTGGCATTTAATGCGCGGTAGTCGCCACAGGGTCTCCACGTACCATCACTTTTCTTAACTAAATGCAAGGGCCTGCTCCAATTGCTTTTAGAGGGTTGACAAATTCCAACCTCAGAGAGAAAATCAAATTCCTTCTTGGCTGCAGCCAGCTTCTCCGGTGGCAATCGTCGAGGACGACAAAATGTGGGTTGACCAGTCGTTTCAATTCGGTGAAAAATTGACGATTTAGTTTCCGAACCATAAGGCGCAAGTACCGTGATGTCGTTAAATTCGTGCAAAAGATTTGCGAACGGATTGACTGAGCTGAATGTTTCGATTGCTGCAACCTCTGTTGTCGATGGCAATTTTAGCTGTAAATCGTGTCCGGTGACGTTGTCTATTAGTTTATTGCGCCGTAAATCGATTAACAAGTCCTGATGTTTGATAAAGTCAGACCCAATTATTGGTGTTGTCACATCAGCAACAACAAATGACCAACAAAAATTTCGTTTTAGTCCTAGGTCTAACCTCAATTTTTGTTCACCTATTACTTTGATTGACGAACCATTTGCAGCAAAAAGTGTTATGGATGTAGGACGAATACCTTGCGCTTTTAAAGAAAGAGGTAATACTGAGACGTCAGCACCACTATCGACTAAAAAATTTGTTTGCGTGTATTTATCTGTTACTTGAAGGCGGAAAATTTGGCACTCAGTGTGAGGATTTCCGCTGGAACCCTCTACCGGCCTAAGGAGTCACTTCGGTGGACGAGTTGCAGCGCATGCTTGTCCCTGCTTATGACGGCATGGGCTGCGACATTTTCGTGCATCACGTCCGTACTTCTTGTGGTACCAACATTCATCAGTATTTGAATTTTGGTTGTTTCTGTCATTTGATGATCGACGGTATTGAGAACGAGAACGAGAGACGGTTGGTCTGCGGGAACGAGAGCGTGGGCGTGTAGTAAATTGTTCAAATTTTCTACTTAACTCTTTTATGGCAGTAAGAAGTTCATTAACTTCATTTGCAGACTCTCTACCAACTTTGCAGATTTGTG
>OY776279.1:52798892-52871392 GCA_963675445.1 Linnaemya vulpina | reverse complement strand
TAAAGAAGAAAATCGTTGCCAACACCTAGTTGGTATGACCCTTATGTCAAATATCTTAAAGTAGCTGCTAACTTCATTGTTTTGCAAATGTATTTTGACCTTACCCCGCTTTTCAAATTAGGTGTTATTGTTTCTAAGACATATTTAAAAACAGTCTTGTTGACTCCAAAGTAACTTTTAAACCTTTAAAAAAAATTTATTTTACAATCATTAAAATAATACACTGAAATCGTTGCTCACGTGCTGTCCGGTAGGTTAAGTATGTCGAATTCCTGTCTCAGAAGCTTCGGTTCTAATATGAGGTTTTGTTTTCTTGTATTTTCATCATCGAGTCGGAACTTATCTCACAAGTAAAAAACTTTTTAATTTTTAATAAAATTTTTGTTCAAAAGTAATAAACAAACCAGAGAGCTGTTTTATATATTTGGAGCTGTGTGCTTGATATGTTGACATAAGCAATAAGTCGTCAACGTCATCTTCATCCTGTTATAGAATGCAAATTCGTTATTGAATTGATGATGACGTTGAAACAAAATGATGTTGACACTAAAACGACAACTGGAATAATAATGAATATCTGAACCTCTTCTTTGTATAGACGACAGCATACAGGAGCCACCAATGTCAGCAGCTCTATGCAAAAAGAAAAGTAAGCTAGAGTCTCTACCAAAAGTTTGGAAAGATCCTTCACGCTTTCTTTGCAACACCGGGTTGCCTCAAGAAAGAGTTGCCTGAGGCTGTCAAAGAAGACTCAATCACGCAATTCTATGGGTTGAGGTGGGAGCATAAAAATAAATTTTTTTTGTGTACGAATTTTTATTTTTAGTTTAAGCGTCTTTGAAGACATATTTTTATTTCATATGTACATTTACATACATACATATATGTATATGTAATAGTCATTTAAGATATTTTAGCTCTGTTCATTAACTTTTCTTCACTTTCCATCAACGAGAGAGACAGAGAGAGAAGAAATTTTGTGAAATTTCTCTCATTAATAACACAAAATTTTCAAATCAAAATAGTGATGTGTTATTTAGGTATACACGAGTACTCATTATTTATTCCAATATTTGGGAAAATTTTATATCTTAATATAAAAATAATGTGATTTTAATTAATTGCTTTAATAAATAATTGCTTTTTACATGCAGCAGCCGTACAAGAACATAGTAAATAATAAAAATTTGTCTACGTAAACTTACTAACACTATGGATATGTATACTTTTTATTATAAAAACATATAAAAGCACACGCATCAGTTTATTTTCTGGAATTTCGAACTATTGCAATGAAGGAAATATTCATATAAGAATATTTCTCGATCTTAGCCGATTATATTATCTTGTTATTGATTTCAGTATGATTTTTTTTTTTATTTCGCAGTGCCACCATTCTATCTCGTCACTTGAACAAAACGTTTGTTTATTTTTGAAACGCAGAATAAGTAAACATCATATGATAAGTTTCGTCTTTATGTGTACAGTTTTCACAAAATGCAGAAGCCAAGCTCTGTGAAGAGTCAAAAGTATTTTTGGCCGAGATTACGTTATATAAAATATTTGAGTTTTTAAAAATCATTTATTTCATTCATTTATTATTCGTATCTTAAATAATTTGACTATGTACTGCTATTGTGTAAAGTATCGAGTATATAACAAAGTGTAGCTTCAAATGTCTCGAAGGGACTTCCAAACCATTCATTTATTTTTTTAAATCAAATCATAATTTGTTTTTTAGGCATATGAAATATGTTTAGAAACAAAATAGACACCAAACAAATGAAACAAAAAAAAAAGAGTGAAAAATATATGAGAGTGAAAAACAACTCGTCAATAGATTATTCTATTCATAACTAGTTGCGTTTCACAAAACGAAGTGTTTTGTGAATCAACACTAAAAATTTTTTAGCAATATAATATCATATACATTTATTTATATACCTACACACATATTAATTTTAATATTTTTTCACTCAGAATACTTCTTATTACAAACAATAGTTATTCTTTCTTATAAAATTTCTTTCCAACTAAAGAATGACAATTGTTAATTCTTTGTTTTGAGTTTTTTTAGAATTATTTGTGTTTTTTTTTTAACATACAAGTGTAAAAACTGTTGAAGAGAAAGAATCAAACATTGTTGGGTCTCTCTTTTTTTTTTGTTTCTTCTCAAATGGTCTCGTTACATCAAACCTGTTTGATAACATTCATTCTATTTCGTAGAGCTGTACCGAACTGAATCAAACTAGAGCTGTACCGAACTCAATCAAACGCTCTCAAACACTCTCAAACGCTCGTTTTTGACAAGAACCTCTAATCAAACCCATGTAATTTAAATGGGTTTGATTAGAGGTTCTTGTCAAAAACGAGCGTTTGAGAGCGTTTGACTCAGTTCGGTACAGCTCTACTATTTCGTTTGTTTTCAATTAGTTGACATGTGTAACGAAACATCAAACCATTTGAAGTCGACTGTCATTCTCTGCAACATTATGGTGTGTACTGGACATGTGTATAAATTTAAGTCGAAGCTGTGTACTTACCCGAAATATGCGGACGGCATCTTGATCACTAGACTCCAGTTTTGCTCGAATATTACTAAGAATATAACTTATCTGTGATATAGATGCATCGTGATCGACTTCTTTGTTAAATGAACGATATGTTTTCTTATGATGACAGCTTTCGGGCATACTACTAATGTTAGTTTTTGTAAATTCTTTGTTGGAGGTAAAAGTAAAATTAAGAGGAAAAATTAATTTTCTCTTGCTACAGCGAGATGCCTTTTTAGATGGTGACTGTACAGTTCGGGAAAAATCAAATAAAGAGGGATCGAATTTATCTGAGAATTGCATTGGTGAATGATAGCTTCCAGGAGGCGATTGCAAGTTAAGTTGATTATTAATATCGATTTCGTTGCAAAAGAAGTCGTTAGAAGATGTTTGAATACCAACATTTTTGTAAGACATTTTTCTAACATGAGCGGTTTTATCTTCGTATCTGTTTCCTTTTTTTGGAGATACCATATGCAGAAGTTTATTTTTGGATGATATTATAAATGCCTTTGAAGTGGAATGGTATTTATGGGTACTATTTCTATCATGTTTTTTCGACCAAGGAGATAAGTTTCTTAACGGTTCGGACCAAACAATCTTTTTCTTCCATGATTCGCAATGTGATTTTGGAGATGGAGAATTCAAGGTAGCTTTCACGGGTGTATTTTTGTCTTTAAAATTTGATGCTATATTATGATGCATAATTCCATCGACTGTATCAAGATTGATTTTAGAAGGTATATGCCATCCAATTGGATTCTCATTTTTAGATATATCAATGCCACAGTTTCCTTGGGGTTGAGCTTGGCTAGACATGGATTGAAATTCTCCTTGACCTACTTGAGTAACACAATTAAGCATGTCTTTAATCGTTGATTGATTACAATCTAAACTCATTACTTTTGTTATATCATATATCCCATTTTTAACATTTTTATCGTACAGTATCATATTTTCCGATTCTACGGTCTCTACATCGCTGCAAAATGAATATGTTGATATATTTTCATCATGTCTTTTTGGTTTAATGCTAGCTGAAAAAGTTCAAGTGAAAAATCTTAAAAATAAATTATATAATTCTAAGCTCAAAATTTTTCACAAAGCAAAAACAAACTACATTTAATTAATGTTAGATTTTTCTCTTAATTTATTAGACATCAATAATTCACATGTGCTTCAAATAGATCTGTGATTTTAATAATTAATATAAAGTAAAACACTAATAACATGTATTTAATATGTTGTTAAGTATATCATTACGAAAAAATAAAACTACCCATGAAGAAGTCGACAAACAATTGACGAAAAGTTTGGTGTAAAACTTAATAAACTGTTTTATTAACATTGAATACGTTAGGCATGATTAGCTTAAAAATATTCTTCATATATTGGAAATCAAGCGTGTTGTTTATTGTGTGGCTAATTCTTTCCATATGCCAGCATTTCATTGGTTTTTACACCAAGCCAACAGTAGACTTCAAGCTTATTCGAATATAATAAAACCCCTAATCTTATAAATAAATTTTTAACAACTATTTCAGACATTTTTATAAAAATATATTATAATATGAATTATAGTTCATAAACTATTGTCCCTAAAACATATATGTTAACTCTGCAGACGGTACGTTTTATAAAACTCAAAATTTTATATATGATATTGGCGGGATTTTGTCCAAAGTGACCAATATAAGAGGTAAGCATTGTAACTATATGATTAAACTGATCACTCCTTTAAATAAAATTATGTGGACTAAATGGATTTTTAAACTCAAATCCGTTTTCTGTTTTTATCCATCACATATGTAAATATTTTTTATTCTAAATTAATCAGGTCCGAAGACACATTTCACCATAACTTCCGACCCTAATTTTAGTTAAGAGAAATAAAGTGGAAAATTAAGATTTAGTTTACTAAGAAATGTAGAGGGTCAAAAACAATTAAAACAAATATAAAAGTCATAACAAGAACCACTAATCAATTTTACTTTTTTTATTTTTTTACGTTTTATTCTATAATTGGTTTTTTTCCGACTCAAATTGTAGTTGTAAGAGACATAAAGAACAGAACCACTAATAATTATTTTAGTATAAAAACAATTTATTTAAAGTGTTGAAAAGATATGTTGTTTTATTGCATTTTTAAATTAGTATAAAATCTGCTGATCCATTTTTGCTATAGTCTTACTGAAAATAAAATGGTTTTTTTTAGCTAGTTCCTACGAGCATTTCACTGGAGCTAATGCAGATCATCACGGAACCTTTAACTAGTATTTCTTAGAATAACTAAAGACATTTATTTCAAATTTCCACTTTAATAAGTGAGAAGCTTAAAAACAAAAATCAAAGTCATAACAAGAACTCATTGATCAGTTTACCTTTTTTTATTTTCTTACGTTTTTATTCTACAATTGGTTGGTTTTTTTCGAATTTAATTGAAGTTTAAGAGAAATAAAGAACAATAACAACTAATAATTATTTTAATATAAGACAATTTATTTAGAGTGTTGGCTTATTTTGCACAAGCACTTGCATATTTAAATCAGTACATATTTTGGGGAATTGTCGTTATTTAAATTCTTTAATATTAATTATGTGCTGACTCTTTTTTCCCAAGATCTTACCAAAATCAAAGAGTTTTAAAAACGACAATTCCCAAAAATATGTACTATTATGATTGTTGTTTTAATTTTTAAATCAACCGAATGCCACACGTGATAAATGGTGATCGATACAGTTTTCGGTGACTATAAATTTTTTGTTTTAATTTGACCTGGTTTGTGGTAATATACGTACTTTGTAAGTGTTTTGGAGATATCTTGATAAGCACGTTAAAAAAAATCACTAAGTTCAGGAATGCTCTTCACAACGCTATCTATTTCGTTTAATACGGTTCAGCCGTTCGAAAGTTTTAAGCGGATCATATACGCACACACACACATGTTGATAGTGACGGGTTCTTAAAACTAGTAAATTTTTTTAAAATAAGGTAAAATTAATATCTTATATTTTAACTTGAATAGACATAGAACTTTGTAGGTAGTTTTCAGCTTTTATGTTAAAAAAAAGAACTGTGGCACATATTCACGAAAGCAGTCTAGGTATGCTCTTACTTTCACATGGTTCAATTGCGTTCTAAAAACTACGTCCTTCATAAGATCTCGGATTTCTGTACCTTCACATATCCCTCTCTTGTACTCTCGCATCCTTGATTCTAGGAAATTTGTACTTATTGTATTGAAGGTCTTTGCCATCCTGCTCGTTGCTTCACCAAAATTTTTTATTAGGCATAACTTTACTTGAAGAGCCGCTTACAAAACTCTAACATATCTATTGAGATTAAAATATAAGATACTGGTTTTACCCTATTTAAAAATTCTTCTGACAATTTTTTTTCCTGGAATAACATTTACTTTTTGGGCCAAATTTTGACATTGTGTTTTCTTTTGGCGCGGGTATCCCATTCACATAAAAAGCAACGAAACTTGGTATATCCACTGTGCAATCCGGTTAACATTGATAAATTTTATGGGATCAACTTGATTCTGAATATAAGGATTTGCAAATAAATGAAAACAGAACCCATTGTACCGTAACTAGATTCACTCCTTGCAGAAAGCTTATCTTTTTGTCATTTGTAGAATTCAATGGAGGTAAATATTTACTTGTATGAGGAACTGGTGGCTTAACAGATGAACTAATCGTATACTATATTCGGCTGTTGTAACTTTTTTGTAAAAAAGAATATACTCTGATAATTAATCACTATTTAGTGGCAATGAATTCGTCAACGCGTTGAAGTTACTCAGGCTTCTTATGAAAATGGCCGTTCAAATCAAAGTTCGTGTCGCGCACTTCGTGATTTTTTCGGTCAATTTAATCGTCCAAATGTGCGTACAATCGGAAAAATCGTGCAAATATTTGAGGAAACCAGGTCTGCAGGAGATGTGAAAACACCAGCGCATGCTCGTACTGCAGATAGTATAGCTGCTGTTCGCAGTAGTGCAGCTGAAGAGCCGTCCACCTCAACTCGTCATCGTGATCAACAATTGCACCTCTCATGCTCGTCGTTGATAAACATTATGCACAAAGACTTGCATTTACTTGCTTACAAGGTGCCAGCATCATAGGGCCTTTTTTTCACAATGGTCAGGCAGTTACTGTGAATGATGATAACGAAGTTTTTATGCCCTGAACATGTGGTTTCAACAGGACAGTGCCACTTGCCACACAGCTAACGAAACAGTGGCTCTTTTGCGCATCAAATTCAACAGCCGTGTTACCACACATGGTGGCGATGTCAATTGGCCACCGAGATCATGTGATTTGACACCATTGGACTTCTTTTACTGGGAATATTTGAAAGAAAAGGTGCCTGTCGATAAGGCAGCAACAATTCAAGAGCTAAAGGATGAGCTAATTCATCACCTTAACGGCATAGATCCTCAATCATCCCTCAGCGCCATAGAAAATTTGGACCATCGAATGGAGGTGTGCCGCCAGGTTCGAGGTGGCCATTTGGCTGACATTTTGTTCCATACATAATTGAACCATACCAATATTATCATAATAAAAAGAAATGACAATAATACCCTAAATAATTTGTTTTATTTAAAATCAACATCGGCCCTTAAAATTTGGCCACCCTTTATATATGTTTTGAGTCATTGATTCCATTTCATTACGTTATAACATATTTAGCTGGTCCGTAACCGTTTACGGTTAACAGAAAATTAGAACAATAAGATAGCTGAGTTAAGCGATAACTCAGAAAAACTACATTTGATGCTGTGAAAACAAATTTTTGTAAGAAAATATGTATGATAAAAATTATCAGAAATAAGGATAAATCATTAACAAACTGATATACAAAACCAACATCATCAGGCAGGATCATAAACTATCACTCAACACAACCAAACCAAATGAAATTAAACACAGCAACTAATTTAATCAACAAGGACGTAAATATATGTGACAGAAGATTTATGAGCAACAATATTGACAAAATAAGAAACATACTAACTAAGAATAGTTACCCACTATTTATAACAAACAACATCATCAACATAAACGTTCAAAAACCACAATAAAGAAAACCCATTACAGACAAACATAACAACTAAATTCTACAGTGTACCATATACAATACCTAAACTAACAGAGATGGCCACCTTACAAAGTACTTTACCAGAAGAACAAAAACAAACAATAGCATACAAATCAAACAGAACTCTGAGAGTCATATACACAAACACAAAATCAAAAATAAAAAAAATAAAAATTGATAATGTTGTTTATGAAATTAAATGTGAGAGAAATCAAAAGGAAATATGTAATAAATATGTATATTGGTACAACGAAGAGAAAATTGGGTACAAAAATAAAAGAGCATGAATCGGACATCAAAGAAGGAAAAGAAAATCACAAAATAAATTTTAACAATACTAAAATTTTAAATAAAGAGGAAATGACAAATAAACGCTCCACTATTCAATTGCCATAAGTTCAATTTGTTAAAGATCTGTGATAGTAGTATTAAGTTCACCATTGATTTTTGTTGTGATGTACCAAATTATTTATTTAATTATATATTTATTATACACATCTGTATCGTGTAATCCTGTGTTATGATGATAAATATTGAGAATAAATAATTTGACAATAACATAAATCGTAAGTTAATGATCTGTGATATACCATGACATTTAAACTATTTATATGTATATATATATATATATATATATATATATATATATATATATTGTGCTATATACACACATAGTATGTATATAACAACAAATATATAACACCCCTGAAGAAGTTTTTAAAAAACAAACGAAACGTTGGGTAATAAGTTTTTATTTATATTTGATGATAGATATTATTGACCACAAAGCTCGTAGGATTTACCCCTATCATAATAAGTACTAACTCATTTTCTTTTTCTCATCGTTGATAACTCAGCAAATACCACCAAAACTTTTCTTTGTTAAGTTGGATAATAATATAATAAATAATAAATTAAAGATGCGTACAATAAATTCGAATATTTATTCAATTTTACTAAAGTTAAGAAAGAAAGTGCGTAAAGCAGTGTTGCGCAAGCTTTTATTTGCCTATCGTGAGCGATAGGAAAACAAATTCTGCTTGCGCAGCCCATTCTCTTGTTGAAACATGTATACTGTAAACAACAAAGAGCAGGAATGGATAAGGCGTATATATTGTTTGTCAATGCGTTAGCTAGTTATTCTAAACATATTAATTAACACTAGATTGCCGAAGGAAGTCATTTTGACTGCTTTCCAATTTAAATCAGAAAAACAATTGTGTATATAAAGACACAGTTTCTTAGAATTTTGTGACTTTTTGTACAACATATAAATGCGTTTATTAATCATAGTAGTTGCCTCCCCCCTCTTTCATTTCCGGTATATATATGTGTTATACCTGTATTGACGAAAAGCAGTCATTTTGACTGCTTGGGAAATTTTAAATAATCAAATTTTATTATTAGGTTGAGCAAATTTCTTATATGACCGGATCGGCTCCGAATTCGCATAACAGTTTATGTATTTTTTTATTACCGTTAGTCGTACGTGACTTGTTATTCGAATCTTTATGCCAAGCCTCCGACTCTGACCTAAACATCAGCATCAATACCATATACGGTTACAAGTAAAACCATTCAAATAATGATCCAAAGAGAGTGTCAAAAACGCTGCCGAAATTTTGACTCTCCCCCTCTCTCTCTCTCTCTCTCTCTCTCTCATCACAATAAATATACGCTATATCATATACGCTATTATCAAAAACTGCCATTCAGAAGTTGAGGAGAGTAACAATTACGCTGCCAACGATTTCTCTACCTCTAAATACTGATAAGGCACATTTTGACTTTGGACCGGCCTGCTTTATGGAGTCACAGTCGATCTAACACGTTGTTCAGTTGATTTCTTTTGAGCCCTAAGTTCATGAAAGAAATGTCGAAGAGAAGAGAGTTATTGGAAAAGCTAAGGAACATAGGTGCAGAGTGTTCCGATATAGAATCAGATGCAACAAATTGGGAACTATCATCTGAAGATGAATCGGATTATGGTCAAAGTGAGATATCTGATACTGAAGATAGCGATGAAGAGGCGATCACCAACGATGAAAATGAAAGTGTTATCAATGTGCCCAGCAGAAGGTGTAGGGTGCTAAGTAGTTCAGATTCTGATGAAGAAACTGAAAACACCATTCAGGAAACCGAAACAGCTGTCGATGGTACTGTGTGGAGAAAAATTGCCGAAGGTGGTATTCCTGGAAGGTCACCATCTACTTATGTTTTCAAGGGTGTGAAAGGGCCTACAGACTACGCAAAAAGGAACATTATGGCAGATAATCTTTTCAGTGCATTCTCGTTGATAATAAATAACTATATTATCAAACATATCCAAAAGTGCACAGAAGAAGGCAGCCGAATTTTGGGGTACGATTGGACAACATCATTACCGGAAATACGTGCATTTATTAGGATTTTATATGCTCGTGGGGCTTACGAGGCAAAAAATTTAAAACTAAGTTATCTATGGTCAGCAAAGTGGGGTCCCGAATTTTTTAGAAGAACTATGCCCAGAGACACGTTCAAGCAAATCATACGATTTATTCGGTTTGATAAAAGAACCGAAAGAAGTAGGCGCCTGCAAAAAAATTAATTTGCCTTGCTTTCGGAAATATGGGACAAGTTTATTGCAAATACTCAAGCTTGCTATCAACCAGGGCAAAATATAACAGTTGACGAGCAACTATTTCCAACAAAAGCCAGGTGCAAGTTTATACAGTATATGCCTAATAAACCCAACAAATTTGGCATCAAATTCTGGCTTGCATCAGATGTTAGTAGCAAGTACATTTTGAATGGTTTTCCTTACTTGGGGAAAGAACAACAACGACCATCGCCAATGCTTCTCAGTGAACACGTTGTCCTGAAACTGACCGAGCCATACACAAATTGTTTAAGGAATGTCACGACCGACAACTTTTTCACCAGCATGTCACTCGCGACGAAATTATTGGCCAAAAAAACAACACTAGTTGGAACTATTAGAGTAAATAAAAGGGAACTACCCAAAGCAGCCAAACAAACGAAGGATTACATGCCTCGTTTTTCCACACTCTTATATAAATCGGAAAATTCTGTCCTTACAATATATAAAAGCAAACCGAATAAGAGTAGCTGTTCTAAGTTCCAGGCATAAATTTGTGAAAATTGATAGAAGTAATAAAAAAAATGTTACCGGACTCTATTCAATTTTACAAAAAAAAACAAAATTTGGAGTTGATATGACGGATCAAATGGCCAGAAAATATACCGTAAAATCCAGCTCTCGTAGATGGCCCCTCCAAATATTTTTCAACATTTTGGATTTGTCTGCTATAAATGCTTGGATCCTTTACAAGGAAGCGACGGGAATACAAATACAACGAAAACAGTTTTTGTTTCAATCAGCAGAACAGCTTTCCACCGATTACAGAGATGCAAGACAGAAAAAGTCATCAGAAAATGAAGACCCACAAACATCAAATACAACATATTCTAACAAACGAAAAATTTGTCAAGTACGACTTTGCCACAATAACCAAACAAATAATATATGTGAAAAATGTCACAAGTATGTTTGCGGAAAATGTACACACACAAAGATTTCCACTTTCACTTGCTTAAAATGTACAAATAATGCATAAAATATTTTTTTCCCAACCGAAGTATTTTTTTTTTATTGATACTTACTAATAACTTGTATGACTGTAAATCATATAAGAAATATTAAAAATTTATTTTAAACAAATTTCTTTACACATTAGTTATTTTTTCACAATGCAGTCATTTTGACTGCTTTGGGGCAATGTAAGTATATAAAAAGTAGCGTAGGCAGAATTTTTTCTCCTCCACAAACGTATGTTTATGTGTTGAATTATTGTAAAATTCCATTGCATATAAAGTAAGACTGTATAGACTTTCCCAACCCGAAAATAATTTCAACGCAAAATTGTCTCCGTTGTTTATAAAATGTCGAGTAAAAGAAAAACCCCGTTCCCATTATTATCTGATTGAAGATCTTAAAGGACGAACAGTCGGAACTTATCATGCCAAAGACCTGCGTGCTTAAGAGTAACTTTCCTCTAGCTAATCCTGTTGTGAATGTCACCAGTCTTGTCTAGTTTGCAACGACAAAATTTATTCTTTGTCTTGCGATGCAATGACAAATATGTTACGCCACACATCATTCTAACACCTGCTAATAAAAAGCTAAGTAGCCAAAGTTTAAAAGCGCTAACGCTTGCTGTGATTTACATCACTGATCTGTTGTGGATCTTGTCATGGTTTTTTTGTTGTTCTCTATATTCCTTTATATACAAAAACTATATAAAGCAGAAAGAGATAAAACGACTGCAAGGCGATGTGTATAAGAAAAACAAGTGTTTGACGTGATTCAGTTTGTGACGGTGGAACGAAGAGGTTGTGCTTCTATTTGTGTCGGTAGAAGGTGGTTGAAAAATGAGTTGTGTTGGTGGAAGATTGGTTTGTGTGATATAAACCAGCTTACTCGTGTTAAGAAACTGTGAAAAGAAACCATATAAGCATAATTGCATAAAGTTTAAGTATATCGATTTTGAATGAAATTATAAGAAAAGAACAATGAAGTTTAAACCATTGGACTTAATATAACAAGAAAATACTGCGCCTAAAAGCGCAAAAAAAATTATATACTCGTTAAAACCATAAAAAAATTTAAAACATTTAATAAACCGAGTGAAAACACTTTGTAAAAATGGGTGCACAAGATATAATACAGTATCTAATTCTATTTAATCTAATCCAGAAAATCCACGTTTTCATCGCCTCCCAAGAAGTGAACTGCAGTTTATATTGTACTAAACCCATACTTATATGAGAAAAACTGTCCTGAAAATAATTCTCAACATTCCACTATAATAAAAAAAAGTTCCACGCAAATAAGAAAAAATGGTATAAGAAAAAAAAAACTCAAAAGAAATCTTTAAACTTTCATACAAAAATAAAAGAAACATTTTTTTTAAATAAAGACAAAAATAAACTGAAATTCCTTAACACACACGACATATTCTAGAAGTCCGTCAAGAAAAAAAAACTATTTCCATACCCTATGAACCAAAAAACAGAAGAAACGGTTTGTCAATCCCGTTAAAATTTACCTTGTCCGCAAAGACGCCACTATATAGAGAAAGAAAAAAACCAGCGGGACAAGCATTACTATCGAAAAGCACGAAAAACTGGAGAAAGAAGGAAGAAACAAAACTGGTATACCAAAGCCGCCAACTTAATAAAAAAACCATCATACATAATTGAACCATACCAATATTATCATAATAAAAAGAAATGACAATAATACCCTAAATAATTTGTTTTATTTAAAATCAACATCGGCCCTTAAAATTTGGCCACCCTTTATATATGTTTTGAGTCATTGATTCCATTTCATTACGTTATAACATATTTAGCTGGTCCGTAACCGTTTACGGTTAACAGAAAATTAGAACAATAAGATAGCTGAGTTAAGCGATAACTCAGAAAAACTACATTTGATGCTGTGAAAACAAATTTTTGTAAGAAAATATATATGATAAAAATTATCAGAAATAAGGATAAATCATTAACAAACTGATATACAAAACCAACATCATCAGGCAGGATCATAAACTATCACTCAACACAACCAAACCAAATGAAATTAAACACAGCAACTAATTTAATCAACAAGGACGTAAATATATGTGACAGAAGATTTATGAGCAACAATATTGACAAAATAAGAAACATACTAACTAATAGTTACCCACTATTTATAACAAACAACATCATCAACATAAACGTTCAAAAACCACAATAAAGAAAACCCATTACAGACAAACATAACAACTAAATTCTACAGTGTACCATATACAATACCTAAACTAACAGAGATTGTCCCTTACAAAGTACTTTACCAGAAGAACAAAAACAAACAATAGCATACAAATCAAACAGAACTCTGAGAGTCATATACACAAACACAAAATCAAAAATAAAAAAAATTAAAATTGATAATGTTGTTTATGAAATTAAATGTGAGAGAAATCAAAAGGAAATATGTAATAAATATGTATATTGGTACAACGAAGAGAAAATTGGGTACAAAAATAAAAGAGCATGAATCGGACATCAAAGAAGGAAAAGAAAATCACAAAATAAATTTTAACAATACTAAAATTTTAAATAAAGAGGAAATGACAAATAAACGCTCCACTATTCAATTGCCATAAGTTAGTAGTATTAAGTTTATTTAATTATATATTTATTATACACATCTGTATCGTGTAATCCTGTGTTATGATGATAAATATTGAGAATAAATAATTTGACAATAACATAAATCGTAAGTTAATGATCTGTGATATACCATGACATTTAAATTATTTATATGTATATATATATATATATATATATATATATATATATATTGTTACGTTTTTAGACCTTTTCGTAAAAACGGTTTTATTACTTGTCCTTCAAGGATTCGTTTTATTGCATCAAATTAAAACACGGACAAATTAATTTAGAATTATAATGCGGCAACACTTTATTTGTTACTTTATTTACACGAGTATTTGTACTACTCAACACTTAGCGATGTTAACACGTCTATGTTTGATATCACACTGATTATTGCTGAGCTCTGGCAGCGCCTTTATATAGCAAAAATGACGTCGTCTGGTAACCTCGCGAAAGTTCTGGGTTTGGTGGTTGTTTTTTACTTGACATGTGTGTGTTTGTATACATGACAATGCTGACTGGTTTACTTTGCTTATGGTAACTATGTGTGGTTGAATGTATGAGTGTTCTGTGTGTTTTGCCTATGGTAACTATTAGTGGTTGTATGAATGAGTGTGTGGTTTTGTTTCTTCTACGTGTATAAGGCTGTGTATACTTGTGAATCTGTTTAGCTTTATTAGCAGCGAATACTTGCATACAAGATCATTAAGAATAACATCTCTTAGCATTTATGTTGCTATGTTTGTTGTTGTTGTGGTTTACTCTTATTGGCACAGCCTTGAATGATCTTGTATATTCTGGAGTATTCCATTTCCGTTAATTTGAATATTATCTATATAGTGTTGACCAGGGTTGTAACATTTTGACAACTATAGATTAATTGGTAGTGCTGCCAAGTACATATAGCCACATTGTCGTTTTATTTAAATCTATTTCTAATCTTTGTAACACTGCCGCCTGTTCGACCCGAATAGGCATACAATCACCTCTTCCATAGTGCGCCAATCGTTCGAGATGTACTATCTTCATTTTCGACCTTGGGCTATTGTGCTTCTGTATCCGGTATACAACGTCATTCACTCTCTTAATCACTTTATACGGGCCATCCCAGTGAGTCTGTAATTTTGGGGACAATCCTTTCTTCCGTTGTGGGTTATACAGTAAAACCAATTGTCCTTCCATAAATCCCTCCGAGTTTGCTGCGCGGTCATACCTAGCCTTCATCATTTCACTGACCATCTTGATTCTATTGCGCACGAACTCATGCAGTTCGTTTAAGTCCTCCTTCTCCTGGGACGTAATAGCTCCTTCCTCTACAGTTGGCTTAACACCAAATTCCAAATCACCAGGTAGTTTTAATTCCGTCCCGAAGATAATTTTGGCTGGCGTTCTCGATGTTGAGTCGTGTACAGCTGACCTATATGCCATTAAAAATTTGGGGATGTGCTCGTCCCAATCCCTCTGATGGGTGCTTACTACTTTTCGTAGGTACTCTTCTAAGGTGCGATTGAACCTTTCTACCATGCCATCAGACTGTAGATGCAGCGGCGTCGTTCTGGTTTTCTTTATCCCATACAACTCGCACATTTCCCTGAATATGGCAGACTCGAAATTCCTTCCTTGGCCGGAATGTAATTCTATTGGGAAACCATAGCGACATACCCAGTTGTTGACGAAAGCATTTACAATTGTCTTTGCTTCCTGGTTAGGTATAGCATATACCTCTGGCCATTTACTGAAATAATCCATTACCACAAGTACATAACGATTTCCGGCTTCGGTGACGGGAAAGGGACTTGCTACATCCATTGCGATCCGCTCGAATGGTGCTCCTGAGTTGTATTGTTGCAGCTGTCCCCGGCTTCTTCTTACTGGGCCTTTGGCTGCTATGCACTGTGGGCAGTTTGCTATCCAGTCAGCTACGGCTTGTTGACATCCAACCCAATAGAAACGCTGCTTCAGTTTCTCAAGTGTTTTCGTTACTCCAAGATGACCACCACTAGGTCCATTATGAAACTCCTGTAAAACTTTACTTATCTTGGAGTATGGCACAACTATTATATGTATATATATATTAAATTTTATATATATATATATATATATATATATAGGCATATATATATATATATATATATATATATATATATATATATATAGGCATATATATATATATATATATATATATATATATATATATATATATATAGGCATATATATATATATATATATATATATATATATA
Source organism: Linnaemya vulpina (assembly GCA_963675445.1). Classification (NCBI taxonomy): domain Eukaryota; kingdom Metazoa; phylum Arthropoda; class Insecta; order Diptera; family Tachinidae; genus Linnaemya; species Linnaemya vulpina. The sequence continues at coordinate 52,855,260 of OY776279.1, read as the reverse complement.
TATAAATAGGCATATATATATATATATATATATATATATATATCTATAGGCATATATATATATATATATATATATATATATATATATATATAGGCATATATATATATATATATATATATATATATATATATGCCTATATATGCCTATATATATATATATATATATATATATATATATATATAAATATATATATATATATATATATATATATATATATATATATATAAATATATATATATAGGCATATATATATATATATATATATATATATATAAATATATATATAGGCATATATATATATATATATATATATATATATATATATTGTTACGTTTTTAGACCTTTTCGTAAAAACGGGGTTTTACTTATCCTTCAAGGATTCGTTTAATTGCATCAAATTAAAACACAGACAAATTAATTTTAGAAATGTAATGCGGCAAAACTTTATTTATTACTTTATTAACACGAGTATTTGTACTACTAAACACTTAGCGATGTTAACACGTCTATATTTGAAATCACACACTGACTGTCTGAGTTCTGGCAGCGTCTTTATATAGCAAAGTGACGTCGTCTGGTAACTTCACGAAGCTTCTGGGCATGGTTGTTGTTGGTTGTACTTTACTTAACATGTAGCTATATACGTGTGTTTGTATACGTGACAATGCTGACTTGCGTGTGTTGTATGTATGAGTGTTCTGTGTGTTTTGCCTATTGTAACTATGAGTGGTTGTGTGGATAAGTGTTCTGTGTTGTGTGGTTTTCTTTCTTCTTCTGCTATGTGTATATGGTTGTGTATACTTGTGAACCTGTTTAGTTTTATTAGCAGCGAATACTTGCATACAAGATCATTAAGAATGATATCTCTTAGCATTTATGTTGCTAGGTTTTTCGTTGTTGTTGTTTACACTTATTATTGGCACAGCCTTGAATGATTTTGTATATTCTGGAGTATTCCGTTTCCGTTAATTTGAATATTATCTATATTGTGTTGACCAGGGTTGTAAAATTTTGAAAACTAGAGATTAATTGGTAGTGCTGCCAAGTACATATAGTCACATTGTCGTTTTATTTAAATCTATTTCTAATCTTTGTAACACTGCCGCCTGTTCGACCCGAATAGGCATACAATCACCTCTTCCATAGTGCGCCAATCGTTCGAGATGTACTATCTTCATTTTCGACCTTGGGCTATTATGCTTCTGTATCCGGTATATAACGTTATTCACTCTCTTAATCACTTTATATGGGCCATCCCAGTGTGTCTGTAATTTTGGGGACAATCCTTTCTTCCTTTGTGGGTTATAAAGTAGAACCAATTGTCCTTTCATAAATCCCTCCGAATTTGCTGCGCGGTTATACCTAGATGAAGATGAAGGATCTTGCCACTGACCATCTTGATTCTATTACGCACGAACTCATGCAGTTCGTTTGAGTCCTCCTTCTCTTGGCACGTAATAGCTCCTTCTTCTACAGTTGGCTTAACACCAAATTCAAAATCACCAGGACGTTTTAATTCCGTCCTGAAGATAATTTTGGCTGGCGTTCTCGATGTTGAGTCGTGTACAGCAGACCTATATGCCATCAAAAATTTAGCAATGTACTTGTCCCAATCCCTCTGATGGTTGCTTACTACTTTTCGTAGGTACTCTTCTAAGGTGCGATTGAACCTTTATACCATGCCATCAGACTGTGGATGCAACGGCGTCGTTCTAGTTTTCTATATCCTATATAAGCCGCACATTTCCCTGAATATGGCAGACTCGAAATTCCTTGCTTGGTCGGAATGTAATTCTATTGGGACACCATAGCGACATACCCAGTTGTTGACGAATGCATTTATAACTGTCTTTGCTTCCTGGTTAGGTATAGCATATACCTCTGGCCATTTACTGAAATAGTCCATTACCACAAGTACATAACGATTTCCGGCTTCAGTGACGGAAAAGGGACCTGCTACATACATTGCGATCCGCTAGAATGGTGCTCCTAAGTTGTATTGTTGTAGCTGTCCCCGGCTTCTTCTTACTGGGCCTTTGGTTTTGGTTGCTATGCACTGTGGGCAGTTTGCTATTCAGTCGGCTACGGCTTGTTCTAACACAATGTTTACACTCTAAACAGCAGGGTCTTCTTGAAAGAGCATCCGCATCGTTATGCTTTGTGCCCCTTCTATGCTCAATGCTGAAGTCGTAGCTCTGCAGGCGCTCAATCCACCTTGCCAGTTGCCCCTCAGGATATTTAAACTGCAGTAGCCATCACAGTGCAGAATGATTGGTCCTTAATGTAAAGTGTTGACCATACAGGTACTTATGGTAATGTTTAATGCATTCCAATACCGCCAGAAGCTCACGTCATGTCACACAGTAGCTCCGCTCAGGTTTTGAGAGTACACGGCTATAGTACCCTATGACCTTCTCAGTGCCATTAACTACTTAGGATAGCACACCCCCTATGCCATAACCGCTCGCATGAGTATCCAGCACAAATTTTTCTCCACCTATGAGATACGCTAGTACTGGTGACGTATATAGCAATTCTTTGAGTTTCTGGAATGCATTTTCCTGTGGCTCGCCCCAATTGTATGGTCTCGACTTCTTCGTCAGCTCATGCAAACTTGCAGCTACACTGGAGAAATTCGGCACAAAACGTCTGTAGTATGTGCAAAGGCCCAAAAAGCTGCGCAATTCATGAAGATTTTTAGGTTGATGCCAGTCCCTTACTGCTTTTATTTTATCTTCATCTGTTGAGATTCCGTCTGCTGTAACACGATGCCCCAAATACTTTACTTCTTTCTGGAACAATGCACATTTCTTCAAGCTGAGTTTCAATCCAGCTGATGATATCCGTTTAAGAACTTCTGCCATGTTTTTGAGGTATTCATCAAAAGTTTTCCCCATCACGATTATATCATCGAGATATACCAAGCATGTCTTCCAGTGAAGTCCTATCAGTACCTTTTCCATTAGGCGTTCAAATGTGGCCGGAGCATTGCAGAGACCAAATGGAATGACTTTGAACTGCCATAAACCGTTGCCGACACTGAAGGCAGTTTTCTCCTTGTCTTTCTCTGCGATCTCCACTTGCCAATATCCGCTTCGCAAGTCCAGCGTAGAGAACCATTTGTTACCAGCTAGCGTGTTCAAAGTGGCATCGATCCTGGGGAGCGGGTAACTGTCCTTCTTGGTTATGTCATTGAGCTTCCTGTAGTCTATGCAGAATCTAGTACTGCCATCTTTCTTTTTAACTAAGACTATAGGCGAACTCCAAGGACCAGAAGATGGCTCAATTACGCCATCACGCTCCATTTCACTTACAAGCTCTTTTACTTTATCCCGCTTTGCTAGGGGTACGCTTCTGGGTGGCTGTTTAATCGGCCTAGCTTCGCCTGTGTTAATTTCATGTTTAACCAATGCAGTTCTACCCTGGCTTTGGCTTCCCATGGCGAAGATACTGGCATGCCTTTTTAGTAACTGCTTGGCTTTATTTTTATCTGTCGCTGATAGACCTGTTACCCATTTCTCTACGTATTCCTCAAATTGTTCACGTTCTTTTGCGGACAAATTAGTAGGCTCTATCTTCTTCTCGCAGTTTATTATTGCCTCTGCTGGAGTACACTGGCCAACATCGGAATTTTCTTTGATGACTTTTTCATGGACGCAGTGAGGTTGCTATTTTTCTGCTGCATCACTGATATGGAGATTGTGGGGCCCTCGTTTGTGAGAGCTAGCTCTTGCCCCTCAGTGCTAGCTCGTTTTAGTTTAACGGGGACTCTTGTGATGTTGTTTGGTTCTCCTGTTTGCTGTTTCTTGGTGGCGAAACAGATCTACCTCTCTTCTTTGGTGCTTTGCAGCTGCGCTGAAAATGACCGATCTTTCCGCAGTTAAAGCACTTAGGCTTTTCTTTGATAGCCTTCTCTGCCAGCAGTTGTCGCATTGCCTCCTTAACGCTAGCCACTAGGTTGTTATCCTCCTCAGATAAAACCTCCACATTTCGCACTTTACATATCTGTGGCTTGAAAACCATCCTGGCAGTCTCTTGAGCCAGCGCAAATGACACAGTTTCGGAAAAAAGTGGATTTCTGCGTAGCGCACACCGCCAGTTTAACATCAGAGTCGCGAGTGCCGTTAACGAAAGCCTCAGTTTTAAAATGGTCCAGGAACGGGTGACTCTCGCCTGGATATGTGAGCTGCACTAAACGCTCGATTTCCATTGCGAAATCTTGTAGAGATTCGTTAGGCTTCTGAACTCTACATCGCAATTCCATTCTGTATAAATCGCGCTTGTGCTCACCACCATACTTGCGCTGCAATGCTGCCATTATTTCATTATAGTTGTTTCTGCAGCTTACTGGCACAGTCTCAAGTACGTCTGCATCTGTACCCTTTAAGGACAAGATCAACTCGATGGCCTTTTCTTCAGCATCCCATCCTTTTCTGCTAGCAACCGTCTCAAACTGGAATTTGAAGATGCTTAATGGTACGCCGCCGTCGAAGCATGGCGCTTTTATCCGCGCAGAAACTTCCGCAACTGCTCGTACTGGCCCACCACTACACTCCAGGTTATGCATTTTGTCCTCTAGAGCATGCAATTTCTCTTCGAACTCCTTTGCATGCTGTTCCAGGCCACCGCGTTCTAGATATTGGACTCTATCCGCCAGCTCTGAGAATTTATTCTCAATAGAATCCCCCTCCTGTTAATGGCTTCAGAAACCTCTACCAGGGTCTCGTTCATGGCTTTATTTGACTCCTGTATTTCGGCTACAAGTTTTTCCTGCATCTGCTGATTTTCGGCTACAAGTTTTTCCTGCATCTGCTGATTTTCGCCTACAAGCTTTTCCTGCATCTGCTGAGTTTCGGCTACAAGCTTTTCCTGCATCTGCTGAGAGTTTTGTTTTATTTCACTTATTTCGGCTACAAGCTTTTCACTGCTGATCCTTGATGCCTCCTGCATCTGCTGAGAGTTTCTTTTCATTTCGATCATCATAGCAGATAACATTGAATTTATGTCCATGCTGCTGGTCGTGGCAGGAGGGCATACCTGCACATCGTCTTTGTCCTCAAATTCGTATGTCCCGATGTCCATGCCGCGATTCTTAAACTCATCTATCAGCCTCTTCTGCAGTTCAGCCTTATTACCTGCAGTTGGAATTTCCAGCTTGCTGAGCTCCTTTTTCAGCTGTTCAACTTTTAGCTCATTAAATTTCATGATTATTTATTTTAATTTTTTTAGTGTCCTTTTTTTTTTTTTTTTTCCCTTAAATTGCAATGTCCTTTTAATTATTTTTGCAATCCCACTTCTGACACCAATTGTTACGTTTTTAGACCTTTTCGTAAAAACGGTTTTATTACTTATCCTTCAAGGATTCGTTTTATTGCATCAAATTAAAACACGGACAAATTAATTTAGAATTATAATGCGGCAACACTTTATTTGTTACTTTATTTACACGAGTATTTGTACTACTCAACACTTAGCGATGTTAACACGTCTAGGTTTGATATCACACTGATTATTGCTGAGCTCTGGCAGCGCCTTTATATAGCAAAAATGACGTCGTCTGGTAACCTCGCGAAAGTTCTGGGTTTGGTGGTTGTTTTTTACTTGACATGTGTGTGTTTGTATACATGACAATGCTGACTGGTTTACTTTGCTTATGGTAACTATGTGTGGTTGAATGTATGAGTGTTCTGTGTGTTTTGCCTATGGTAACTATTAGTGGTTGTATGAATGAGTGTGTGGTTTTGTTTCTTCTACGTGTATATGGCTGTGTATACTTGTGAATCTGTTTAGCTTTATTAGCAGCGAATACTTGCATACAAGATCATTAAGAATAGCATCTCTTAGCATTTATGTTGTTATGTTTGTTGTTGTTGTGGTTTACTCTTATTGGCACAGCCTTGAATGATCTTGTATATTCTGGAGTATTCCATTTCCGTTAATTTGAATATTATCTATATAGTGTTGACCAGGGTTGTAACATTTTGACAACTATAGATTAATTGGTAGTGCTGCCAAGTACATATAGCCACATTGTCGTTTATTTTAAATCTATTTCTAATCTTTGTAACAATATATTTTTTTTTTGTGCTAGATACACACATAGTATGTATATAACAACAAATATATAACACCCCTGAAGAAGTTTGTAAAAAACAAACGAAACGTTGGGTAAAAAATTTTTATTTATATTTGATGATAGATATTATTGACCACAAAGCTCGTTTGATTTACCCCTATCATAATAAGTACTAACTCATTTTCTTTTTCTCATCGTTGATAACTCAGCAAATACCACCAAAACTTTTCTTTGTTAAGTTGGATAATAATATAATAAATAATAAATTAAAGATGCGTACAATAAATTCGAATATTTATTCAATTTTACTAAAGTTAAGAAAGAAAGTGCGTAAAGCAGTGTTGCGCAAGCTTTTATTTGCCTATCGTGAGCGATAGGAAGACAAATTCTGCTTGCGCAGCCCATTCTCTTGTTGAAACATGTATACTGTAAACAACAAAGAGCAGGAATGGATAACGCGTATATATTGTTTGTCAATGCGTTAGCTAGTTATTCTAAACATATAAATTAACACTAGATTGCCGAAGGAAGTCATTTTGACTGCTTTCCAATTTAAATCAGAAAAACAATTGTGTATATAAAGACACAGTTTCTTAGAATTTTGTGACTTTTTGTACAACATATAAATGCGTTTATTAATCATAGTAGTTGCCTCCACCCTCTTTCATTTTCGGTATATATATGTGTTATACCTGTATTGACGAAAAGCAGTCATTTTGACTGCTTGGGAAATTTTAAATAATCAAATGACTTTTATTATTAGGTTGAGTAAATTTCTTATATGACCGGATCGGCTCCGAATTCGCATAACAGTTTATGTATTTTTTGATTACCGTTAGTCGTACGTGACTTGTTATTCGAATCTTTATGCCAAGCCTCTGACTCTGACCTAAACATCAGCATCAATACCATATACGGTTACAAGTAAAACCATTCAAATAATGATCCAAAAAGAGTGTCAAAAACGCTGCCGAAATTTTGACTCACCCCCTCTCTCTCTCTCTCTCTTCACAATAAATATACGCTATTATCATATACGCTATTATCAAAAACTGCCATTCAGAAGTTGAGGAGAGTAACAATTACGCTGCCAACGATTTCTCTACCTCTACTTTGGACCGGCCTGCTTTATGGAGTCACAGTCGGTCTAACACGTTGTTCAGTTGATTTCTTTTGAGCCCTAATTTCATGAAAGAAATGTCGAAGAGAAGAGAGTTATTGGAAAAGCTAAGGAACATAGGTGCAGAGTGTTCCGATATAGAATCAGATGCAACAAATTGGGAACTATCACCTGAAGATGAATCGGATTATGGTCAAAGTGAGATATCTGATGCTGAAGATAGCGATGAAGAGGCGATCACCAGCGATGAAAATGAAAGTGTTATCAATGTGCCCAGGAGAAGGTGTAGGGTGCTAAGTAGTTCAGATTCTGATGAAGAAACTGAAAACACCATTCAGGAAACCGAAACAGCTGTTGATGGTACTGTGTGGAGAAAAATTGCCGAAGGTGGTATTCCTGGAAGGTCACCATCTACTTATGTTTTCAAGGGTGTGAAAGGGCCAACAGGCTACGAAAAAAGGAACATTATGGCAGATAATCTTTTCAGTGCATTCTCGTTGATAATAAATAACTATATTATCAAACATAAATAAATTTGCCTTGCTTTCGGAAATATGAGACAAGTTTATTGCAAATACTTAAGCTTGCTATCAACCAGGGCAAAATATAACAGTTGACGAGCAACTATTTCCAACAAAAGCCAGGTGCAAGTTTATACAGTATATGCCTAATAAACCGAACAAATTTGGCATCAAATTCTGGCTTGCATCAGATGTTAGTAGCAAGTACATTTTGAATGGTTTTCCTTACTTGGGGAAAGACGAACAACGACCATCGCCAATGCTTCTCAGTGAACACGTTGTCCTGAAACTGACCGAGCCATACACAAATTGTGGAAGGAATGTCACGACCGACAACTTTTTCACCAGCATGTCACTCGCGACGAAATTATTGGCCAAAAAAGCAACACTAGTTGGAACTATTAGAGTAAATAAAAGGGAACTACCCAAAGCAGCCAAACAAACGAAGGATTACATGCCTCGTTTTTCCACACTCTTATATAAATCGGAAAATTCTGTCCTTACAATATATAAAAGCAAACCAAATAAAAGAGTAGCTGTTCTAAGTTCCAGGCATAAATTTGTGAAAATTGATAGAAGTAATAAAAAAATGTTACCGGACTCTATTCAATTTTATAACAAAACAAAATTTGGAGTTGATATGACGGATCAAATGACCAGAAAATATACCGTAAAATCCAGCTCTCGTAGATGGCCCCTCCAAATATTTTTCAACATTTTGGATTTGTCTGCTATAAATGCTTGGATCCTTTACAAGGAAGCGACGGGAATACAAATACAACGAAAACAGTTTTTGTTTCAATTAGCAGAACAGCTTTCCACCGATTACAGAGATGCAAGACAGAAAAAGTCATCAGAAAATGAAGACCCACAAACAGCAAATACAACATATTCTAACAAACGAAAAATTTGTCAAGTACGACTTTGCCACAATAACCAAACAAATAATATATGTGAAAAATGTCACAAGTATGTTTGCGGAAAATGTACACACACAAAGATTTCCACTTTCACTTGCTTAAAATGTACAAATAATGCATAAAATATTTTTTTCCCAACCGAAGTAATTTTTTTTTTATTGATACTTACTAATAACTTGTTGTATGACTGTAAATCATATAAGAAATATTAAAAATTAATTTTAAACAAATTTCTTTACACATTAGTTATTTTTTCACAATGCAGTCATTTTGACTGCTTTGGGGCAATGTAGGTATATAAAAAGTAGCGTAGGCAGAATTTTTTCTCCTCCACAAACGTATGTTTATGTGTTGAATTATTGTAAAATTCCATTGCATATAAAGTAAGACTGTATAGACTTTCCCAACCCGAAAATAATTTCAACGCAAAATTGTCTCCGTTGTTTATAAAATGTCGAGTAAAAGAAAAACCCGGTTCCCATTATTATCTGATTGAAGATCTTAAAGGACGAACAGTCGGAACTTATCATGCCAAAGACCTGCGTGCTTAAGAGTAACTTTCCTCTAGCTAATCCTGTTGTGAATGTCACCATTCTTGTCTAGTTTGCAACGACAAAATTTATTCTTTGTCTTGCGATGCAATGACAAATATGTTACGCCACACATCTTTTCTAACACCTGCTAATAAAAAGCTAAGTAGCCAAAGTTTAAAAGCGCTAACGCTTGCTGTGATTTACATCACTGATCTGTTGTGGATCTTGTCATGGTTTTTTTGTTGTTCTCTATATTCCTTTATATACAAAAACTATATAAAGCAGAAAGAGATAAAACGACTGCAAGGCGATGTGTATAAGAAAAACAAGTGTTTGACGTGATTCAGTTTGTGACGGTGGAACGAAGAGGTTGTGCTTCTATTTGTGTCGGTAGAAGGTGGTTGAAAAATGAGTTGTGTTGGTGGAAGATTGTTTTGTGTGATATAAACCAGCTTACTCGTGTTAAGAAACTGTGAAAAGAAACCATATAAGCATAATTGCATAAAGTTTAAGTATATCGATTTTGAATGAAATTATAAGAAAAGAACAATGAAGTTTAAACCATTGGACTTAATATAACAAGAAAATACTGCGCCTAAAAGCGCAAAAAAAAATTATATACTCGTTAAAACCATAAAAAAATTTAAAACATCTAATAAACCGAGTGAAAACACTTTGTAAAAATGGGTGCACAAGATATAGTACAGTATTTAATTCTATTTAATCTAATCCAGAAAATCCACGTTTTCATCGCCTCCCAAGAAGTCAACTGCAGTTTATATTGTACTAAACGCATACTTATATGAGAAAAACTGTCCTGAAAATAATTCTCAACATTCCACTATAATAAAAAAAGTTCCACGCAAATAAGAAATAATGGTATAAGAAAAAAAAACTCAAAAGAAATCTTTAAACTTTCATACAAAAATAAAAGAAAAATTTTGTTAAATAAAGACAAAAATAAACTGAAATTCCTTAACACACACGACATATTCTAGAAGTCCGTCAAGAAAAAAAACTATTTCCATACCCTATGAACCAAAAAACAGAAGAAACGGTTTGTCAATCCCGTTAAAATTTACCTTGTCCGCAAAGACGACACTATATAGAGAAAGAAAAAAACCAGCGGGACAAGCATTACTACCGAAAAGCACGAAAAACTGGAGAAAGAAGGAAGAAACAAAACTGGTATACAGAAGCCGCCAACTTAATAAAAAACCATTAAAGAAGAGAGCAGAAAAGAAAGAAAGAGAGAGAGAGAAACAGAAACCTACCCTCATTCCACAAACATAGAAGAAGACCCCGAAAACCAAACGAAAATTATCACTGAAAAGAAGACCAGAAATTTTTATCCTAGAAAGAATTAATAATTGTTATATCATTGATATCGTATATAATTACCCCTTGTTATACCTATGTATAGTAATAAAGATATAGCACAACAAGAAACATATTTGTTCTTCCATGCGAAAAGAAAGCCTTTATTGTTTCAGCCCACCAGACACCTGTAGTCCAGTTCCGGAGGCCTTCGAACTTCAGAGTGCATGGTATTGGTGAGTGTGTTCCTTTTATTTATTATCAAAGATTTTTTTTTTCGTACCTCCATTAAAAGTTGTCGCACAATAACTGCGATGCGTTTTCTTATAACTTATATCTTTATATATCTATATACTTTCTGTAGAGACTTACGTATATAGCTACATATCTCTATATGTATTTATACATATATATTCTTCAACTATATTATATCAAATAGCTGTCTAGGCCTATTTGCCTAAATTTGAATCAATTGTCAAATCTTTTAAATAGTAACGATATACAATACCTTTATAATAATGTTAAGTCGAAGAAATGATTATATAAATAAAATGAAAGTTATCATGGAATATATAGCTCCTTAGTCTTTATGAGGTTGCTGGGGTAGCATATTCGCTTCCATCTATTGAGGGTATCTTTTCGAGACTTCCGAAAGCAAATATTATAACTGAGTTAGATTTAAAAGATGCTTATTGGCAAATCCGTTTATCCGATACAGCTAAACCATTAACTGCTTTTACCATACCCGGACGTCCTCTGTCTCAATTTACAGTAATGAAGAAGATTTTTCGTCTCATTTATCTACCTATGTTCGTCTAGCAGAAGAGTTTCGCAAAGCAAGCTTGACATTGAATATTTCGAAAAGTAAATTTTATGTTACCCTAGTTTCTTACCTAGGTTATGTCATAGGTAATGGAGGTATTTCTACTGATCCTGAAAAGGTAAGTCCCATTGTTAATTGGCCAGTTCCCAAAACTATTCGACAAGTTCGGAGATTTTGTTGACATTTTTTCTACTATCGTTTATCCTATTACGAAAATTATTTCCAAGAAAAGAAAATTTTGTTGGACTCCCGAAGCAAATACCGCTTTCGAAAAACTTAAGACACTCCTTACTATTACGTCTGTTCTAATAAACCCTGATTTTTCAAAGAAATTTTACCTTCATTGCATTCATGAGTAGAAAGTTGAATAGTGCACAATGAAACTACAGTGTAACAGAAAGAGAATGTTTAGCTGCAGTAGAAGCTGTCAATCGATTCCGATGTTATTTTGAACTTTGAATTTATTACCGATCATGCAAGTCTTATTTGGCTTCTACGTCAACCAGACTTAACTGGAAGATTAGCTCGATAGGTATTAAAATTACAAGTTTTTAACTTTACTATTAGTCGTACCTCCATTAAAAGTTGTCGCACAATTACTGCAATGCATTTTCTTAAAACTTATATCTTTATATATCTATATACTTTCTATAGAGCCTTACGTATATAGCTGTCTAGGTCTATTTGCCTAAATTTGAATCAATTGTCAAATCCTTTAAATAGTAACGATATAATAATGTTAAGTCGAAGAAATTATTATATAAATAAAATCAAAGTTATCATGGATTAAATATAGCTCCTTAGTCTTTCTGAGGTTGGTGTGGTAGTTTAGGCGAAATTTGGGTTCCTGAATAAACAGGTAAGTCACCAGGACGATTGGGAGGTAGGGTAAAGCACACTGCTCGTCGACTACACCTGACGTAGCTGTTCCAAGCTGTTCCCTTTGTGTACTATGTACATCACTACATATTAATTGTTTTAATTCACTTTTCTTTCATATCCATAAATCCGTTGTTTCTTTTTTTTGAATTGAGACTTTTCCTTCCTCTAAATAAATAGGGAGTCTATAATAAAATAGACATTCCATATGCTGCTTTAAGATCGCGGTCGTAGGGCTAGTAAGGACCGAATCTCCCTATATACCGACTGTTAGCTACCAATTGTAAAATCAATGGCTCCCGTAGTCCTTAGTCTGTCCTCCCGTATATCTATAACATCTCATGTTTTTTTTTTATATGCAGTCAGCATAAATTTCAGATTTCCTTTACCTTAATAAATATATATATATATATATATATATATATATATATATTAATAAAATTGTATTCATTCCACATAACCTCATTTGTTACAAATCTGATAATTTCCTAACAAATTGGCTTGTTATTTTTTCTGTTTATATGTTAAATATATACATACATCTATATATATAAAAAAAGTTGCATTGTGTTAGTAATTGATGTTCTCCGGAATGCGTGAACCGTGTTTCTGCAAAATTTATATGAAAGGTGACGTCAATACCAAGGTTTTTATGTAAATACAGTTTCTGTATGTGTGTTGGTTTATGAGTTATAGCCACTTTAGTGAACATTGCAATCATTTCGAAATATTTGAGTTAATATTTTGAAAAACTGAAATACAATTCCTTTTTAATTTCATTACAATTAAATTTTGGTCAAACTATGAATTCAATTTATATACTTAGCTATTCTAAATCACAACTTCGGAGATCTATGAAATAAATTACATATAAATACAACACTAAAAACATAAATATTTATATACATTATGCACAGCCCACGTCATATGCATGAGTACGCGCAGGATGCAATGACTTATGTGCGTCATTACGTTCGACCAGATTTATTTATAACATTTACGTGTAATCCGCATTAAAGATAATTATTCGCTGGCCAAAGTCCTACCGACCGCCATGACTTCCCATGTTTTTAAGCAGAAATTGAAAGCGCTTATGGGTTTTAGCGTAAAATCTAAAGTGTTTGGTGACGTGAAGTTCTGGATGTATTCTGTGGAGTGGCAAAAGCGTGGTTTGCCACACGCTCACATTTCAATATGGTTGGTGAATAAAATCACATCGCATGAAGTGGACAATGTTATATGTTCTGAAATTCCAGATCAAATAAGTGATCCTGAATTATATGATGTTGTTGTGCAAAATATGATACACTGTCCATGCACAGCCCACGTCATATGTAAAGCTTTTGAAGCTTTGGAAATAACAATGAAAGATTTCCCAGATAACTCTGATTTTTTGGTGGTGCGTTGATTTTATTGTCAGGCGATTTTAGGCAAACATTGCACGTCATTTCTAGATCGACAGCTGCCGATAAAATTAACGCTTGCTTAAAGTCTTTATATTTATGGAATGATCCATCTGCTGATAAGTTCTCTAAGCAATTGCTGAAAATTTGGGAATGGTGTAACGCCTGTTGATGACACTGGATTGATAACATTGCCATATGATTTTTGCCGTTTCGTACAGTCAAAAGAGGAATTTATTGAACGTGTTTTCATGCCATGCATGGTTGAGTGCCAGAGCGATTTTACCGGCAAAGAAGAAAGATGTTACTGAATTAAACATGGCTATACAATCAAAGACTCCTGGCAAAGTGGTGTTGTGCAAATCTGTCTGTACTGTTACCAATGAAGAAGATGTTGTGAATTATCCAACAGAATTTTTTAATTCGATGGACTTACCAGTATTGCCGCATAATATCCAATTGATAGTTGAAGACCCTATTATTATGCTTTGCAATATCAATCAAACCCGTTTGTGTAATGGTACAAGACTTGCTATTAAAAAGTTGATGGCTTATATAATTGAAGCCACTATTTTAACTGGAAAATTCAAAGGCGAAGATGTATTCATTCCACACATCCCAATAATTCCTTCTGATATACCATTTGAATTTAATCTCTTGAGACCTGAACATGAACCTAGTGCTCTTTGTCACTTTTTATAGATTTTTTTTATATTTGAGGAAGTAAATAAAATAAGTGTTTGACGTTTTGTTTAAAAATTTTTTTGAAAGTTAGAGAAAATAATGGTGCACATATGTGTACCTCAGGTTTTAACATGTTATTAATTTAGGCAAAAATTCTTAACTGAATTGTTTGAAGCAGTTATTTTTTAAAATACATAAATAAATGTTGCATTTTACACAAATAGTCCGGCAGCGCGATGACCAACCAGGGTAGCGACATTTAGATGCATATATTGCTCTGTTTTGCAACTAGCTTCCGAAATTCGAGGTCCAAGTATTGGAAGTACGAATGTAAGATATTAACGTCTAAGTTACCCTGGGGGACTAACACATCATCGGTAAGATCTGGACCACCGCTAGTCAAACATTTGCTCCGCCAAAATAATCGGGGTGAACTTGAAACTTCCTCACTTGCATACGCTCCTTTTTGGACCACACTCTCATCACCAACCGATTTTTCAGGGATCTGAAGAGCTTAAACTGCTTTTGGAGGCAAGTAGTCCACATCATCGTCATCCCCAGAAAAATCCAACTCGCTATCGTTTAGAATATCTTCAATCTCCTGATCATCCATCTTTGAGCTAAACAGAACTAATGTCTACATAAAACACTATTAGAATCCTGAGGTACACATACGTGTACCAAGAAAATAATGTAGCAGAGCACCACTATAATCTACAGCTATATAGCAAATTACCTTCTCAAACGTTCAAGCAATCAATGTGCTTTAAAAAAATACAAAACTTATAAATCTAACTGGTAAAATAAATATAAAAACAGCGAAAGATAACCTCAACTCATGGCCTGCTAGAAAAAAACTTAAACCGTTTCATTCAAATGCAAAAATAAAATCTTTCAGAAAAAAATATTGGGATTTTTTGGTACGTAGCGAAACTAAATATTGAACTGTAAGCAATAAAACTAAAAACACCTTCCACAAGATGGCACAAATTAATAAAATTACATATTTCTCAAGGTGCACATATGTGCACCCATGGTCTCAAGAGGTTAAACGACTTCTGTTTCCTGTTCGCCTTGCGTTTGCGATTTGTGGAGTGAATTTAGGGTATCCAGTTTTCTCACATGGACAGTTGTATGTAACCTGTTCGCGCGTTGACAAACCATCGGTTTTGTATATTTACACCGAAAATGGAAAAACAACAAATGTTGTTTACCACAGAGCATTACAATAAAAGCAGTTTATCACTAATTTAAATGAATTCGAATTAATTTTTTTAGTTTCTTTCTTGCACTACGAAGTGTATATATATTTATACATATATATTGAAATTTAAAATCTCGGAATCCTTAACAAAATGGCTTTTGTCCCTGTTTTGTTCTTTATATAGGTATATAAATACATTATACTTACATTCCTTAACAACATCTTCTATATTAAAAAATTTGAATTTGATTTGTCGGAACTGAAACAAATGGCACGTTCTTTTTGTTCTCTTATATAGCATACATATATATTAATACAATTATATGCATTAAACCTCATATTTGTAAAAGAAATTTGATATAATAAAATTCATAACAAAATGGCGCTGTTGTCTCTTATATGGCATATATGCATACTACATATTATTACCGACATACATACATTCAGCAGAATATTATAGATATTTTAATTTGAAATCTGAATATCATTAAATCATAACAAAATGGCGTTTGTATTAGATATACTACATATCTATACATTCACCATTCAACACCAAAAATATACATATTTTTAAAATCTATAATATATAATTTTAATCTGGAAATTTGTAATTCAATTAAATATAACAAGAGTCAACGGTATTTCCAATTGAAAAAATTAATAATACAATAAGCTGTAAAAAGTTCAGGTCAATTAACATCATGAAAATGTTAGAAAAGAGTATAGAAACAGTAGTTAAAAATCAATTGGAACAATATATGGAACATCACAAGATTATTTCAAAATACCAATCAGGATTTAGAAAAAGCTATTCATGTGAAACAGCAGTAAACTACGTAATAAATATATGGAAATTTAAACAGAAAGAAAACAAAATACTCGCAATATTCCTAGATTTAAAAAGACAAGAGCTCTGTTCATTTACTTTTCTTTCACTTTCTATCAACTAGAGAGTAAAAAGAAATTGTATGAAATTTCTCTCAATAATAACAAAAAGTAAATGAACACTTTCCAAAATTATCAACTTAAAATAGTGATGTGTTATGTAGGTATACGCAAGTACCCAGTATTTAGTCCAATATTTGCTCCAATAATTGCTTTTTACATGTAGCAGTCGTACAAGAACACAGTTAATAATAAAAATTTATCTACAGAAACTTACTTTCACTATCAAAACGTACAATTTTTATTATAAAAACGTATATAAAGCACAGGCACAAGTATATTTTCTGGCATTTTGTACTATTTCAAAGAAAGAAATACTCATATAAGAATATTTAAATTTTTTTTTTATAATTCTGGTCGAAAACCTCTGTAGTTAGTACCTTTATATCTCTTTAATTTGTATTCATAATTTATTATGTTTACAAATCTTGTAAATAAATAAATAAATAAATAAGAATATTTCTCGATCTTAGCCGATTATCGTATCTTGATATTGATTTCACTAAGTCAAATCGCAGTGTCTCTGTTCTAATGTGAGATCTCGTCGGATCAACAACACGTTTCTTATTTACGAAAACCCAAATTATGTCAAAAAATTTATCCTTATTGTATGTACTTTTGTTAGATTTGGATAATAACCAACATATTATTCTATGGACCATCTGCAAAAATGTATATCATGCCAATCGTAATAACAATTTCTTCTTAACGTGGAGTCTTCTCACAAATTGCAGAAGCCAGGCACTGTGTAGAGTCAAAAATAAATTTGGACAGAGCTTACATTAAATAAAATATTTGATAATTTATTTCATATACAAATGTAGATCTTAAAAAATTCGTATATCTACTGCTATTGTGTGAAGTGTCGAGTATCTAGGTACTTATAGTTTTTACATCACCTCCAATCGCTTCGGCATCCAGTGTCCCTGATGCACTAGGCGTTTTGCTACTTAATTCATTTCTTTTATACGTGATATATGATTTCTGCTGATCCTAAGCTTAACAAAAATAGTGGTAAACATATTTAATAGCTTTAAATAATTGCAATTACTTAACATTTCTCAAATTTTCCAAAATATTTTAATTTTTAGCTTTTTTAGAGAACTTGATTTCTAAATGTTAACACAACACAGCTGATTGGATAATTATTGAAAGTAAAAATTTTACTATCAAGAATTTTCAACAATTTTCAAGTCTCTCAATCTTTTGCTCTCTTTTCTGCCTCTCTCGTTGATAGGTTTTTGAGTTAATGAACACCTTTCTATCAACAATTGTTAACAATTGTTAACAATTTTCAGTAAATGAACAGAGCTCATTTGAAACTATAGATAGACATATATTAACACAAAAGTTATTAAAGTATGGTATCGAAAGAACAGAACTAAATTGGTTTCAATCTTATTTAACTGAGCGTAGGCAACACACAAATGTTAACAACAAAATATCTAATGCTGTAGTAAATGACTTTGGCGTACCACAAGGATGCATACTTGGAGCACTTCTCTTATATATATAAATGACATGGAAAATATATTAGATAAACGCGAAATTGTGCAGTATCCAGAAGATATATAAAATTTTCCCGAAGCACTAACGAGTTACGAAAATCTAAAAGATGATATATTATATATAAGTAACTGGCTAAAATGAATAAATTAAAACTTAACGAAAATAAAACTAAAATTTGACCCTCGAGTATTTCTTAACAATAATTTAATACAATTTGTTGATTGCCACAGGTGTCTTGGAGTGGTTCTTGATAATATACTTTCGTTTCGTAATTATATATTTGATCTGGTAGAATCGTAGAAATCCGCACTTTATTTATCCCATAATCTTCAAAGCTTTCTTTTCAAAATCATTTCTTGTAAGAGTTATTAGTAGTTGGAATCGTTTGCCGTTAGAAATACGCATCTGGACACATTCAAATAACGTGTTTAGATTGAAATTAATGAAACATCTTTCTGATGCTGGATGAAATAATGTTTTTTATGTATTGCGGAAGTGCATACACATATTCGCTCTATATCGATAGTGTATAATTGTCGTCTTATGCCTGTGAAGGTGTAGCATGGGATATATAGCTGTTAAATATATATGATTTTATTACTTATATATGGATACTTAAATATGTATAAATACAGAATTTCTGTTTTTAATACTTAGGCTTAAGTAAACTGCGTAATATATTTTTTGGCCACACTGGCTTTTTATTACGAAATTAGTAAAATAAAATAAATAAATTATGGAAATTAATATCTCCCAATTTACATGAAGGGAAGAAAGAGGGGTAGAAAAAATTACTCGATTTCTGTTTTCTATGGTTTTTTTATACCCTTCACAAAAAAGTGAAAGGGTATATTTAGGCTTGTCATTCCGTTTGTAATTTCTTCGGTATTAATATGCGACCATATAGTGTATATATTCTGGATCTTTATGAATAGCGATGACGATTGAGCGCTATCCGTCTGTCTGTACGTGAAATCGGGTTTTCCAAGCCCCCAGAAGAGCTAGAGACTTCATTATTGAACCTAAATAGAACTTAAATAAAACTATTTTATGCCTTATTAAGAGTAACGTTGGTAAAAAAAAACAAACAAAAAATAATAATAATAAATTTTAGCTTCCAGGTATGGGAAATTGAAATTTTTTTATACATAAAAGCAACGAAAAAGCAACTAACGTCGTTTATTTTTACTAATTAAACTATTTTTTAATACAGCAAAAACAAAATTCGTATCAAATATTTAAAATAAATCAAAAATTTCGATTCCATTTGCAATATTTTGTATCATATGAAAGTCACCAAAATGGTTATAAATTTGCAGTTTTGCATAAATAAAACTGCTTTACACATTATGAAGATTTGTATTGGTAAAAAATCAAAATCCAAGGGTGCGAAATTTTGAATTTTTTATGTATAAAAGTAACCAAAATATGCAACCGAAGTTGTTTTTTTTCGCTTACTGAAACTATTTTATAAATTAGAAAGCACAAAATTGGTACTTAATACACATATATTAAGTATATATAATGCCAGACGTATGCTGGTGAAGAGTATATAAGATTCGGGACAGCCGAATATAGCACTTCTATTTGTTTTATATTATTATTAAAAAGAAAAGTAAACTAAAACAGATATACCAAAATCAATAAAAAAATAATAAGACATGTAAAATTAATCATCGTATAAACCCAAAGAATTTTTGAAAGAAAATTCAAAAGGGAATCAAGAAAAATGGACGTCATAAAGTTCATCGTCTAAATCCTGTGTATGAACACCAATTTTACAATTAAAATCAATACTGTAACAATAGAAAAAGGGAAAAGTATAAAGTACTTGGGTTTTATTGCTGACAAAGAATTAAACTTCAAAGAACACATTGAATGTATATGTAAAAAAATTGGCAAAAATTGGGTTTTTTTTAAATAAGAAACAATGTAACAATGTTAACAGCAATAAATATATATAAAACAATGATTGAACCACATTTCGAATATGGATCAACGATAATATTCACATGCTGTTCAGATCAACAAGATTACAGAAATTACAAAACAAGGCTTGCGTTCAATATTAAAATGTAATAGATATACGCCAATAATAATTATGCTAGATTCTTTGAAATGGCTTAACATAAGACAAAGGCTACAGCTAAACACAATTTTCGTCATCCAAAAAATTCAAATTAGATATGTAGGAGATACTCAGCCATATTATCTCAGAAATTGTAGTGATTTTAGACTTCATCGTGCGGATATCAATACAATGCAGAAATCACTTTTGTACACGGGACTTAACTTATATAAAATGATTCCAAATGGAATTAAGAATGAACTCAATGTTAATTTATTTAGAAAAAAATTGTTATTTTCATAAAAAGTTGTTAAACAGAGTAAATTATTTAATATTGTAAACTTGTTATGAATATGAAAAATTCAAAGTATATATTAATACTACTAATAAATAAAAAATAATAATAATAAATATCCACTGATTTATTGGCCATTAAGAGGTCATATTCTTCTCTTCAATGTTTCCGACGTAAAGACTGGCTTTCGCCGCTAAACTTATATTTATTAAGAACTAAATCTGCAACAACATAGGATATTCATTTCAAAAATGTATTATACGATTTCACAGTGAGTTAATTATAAAATACAGCTGTAAATGAAACAAAAGTGGAATATGGAACCGATCGAAATCATATATTTAAAGATTTAGAACTGATTTAGTTTGCAAATCGGACAAGTAATTCTATCAAAGTTTAATTTAACTCGCAACAATATATGAGAAATAAATTTTTTTAGTTATAACTTACTCGGTTGATCTGATTTGTCTTCAAATTTCGTTTTGTATTTTAATTGTTTCAGTCTTTTTATTACATTTCGATCACTGTTCGTAGTGTCAGCAAATTCTGCTTTTGTACCTTTCTGTACCAAGAAATCATCTACCACCATCTCCGCTGCACGTACTGATGAAGAAGTTGATGTAAAAGATCGACATGGATCATCTTCATCAGAAAGAGAACTTCTCGGTGGTTTTGATGGAGCCATCTCAATATTTCTGGGATTATAGCTTATCTGTGAGGTGGACAATCTTTTTTGTAATAATTGTCCTCCTACACTACTACCACAATAACTCCAACCGGTGAATTTTGGTCTTTTCTTAGATGTTTTCGGTGTAGTATAATTGTCTATGCGATAAGATTTTAACAGTGGTGCATGTGGGATAATGTTATCGGCTTCGTTGCTATCTACAGGTTCCTTATTCTTAGATTTGTCGCACAATGCCGGAATTATTCTTTTGTTTATTTTAACTTTAGATATCACGCAGTTCTCATGAAGTTCTTGAATGATGTTTATAAGGGGGCCATCTATTGTACATGTCTGAAGGCTGCTGATTGCTTTGAAGCTGCCTTTTCCATTTCTTTTGTTTCTAAATTTATTTACTGGAGATGTACATATGTATGTTCTGCGCTCTTTACCATCCCCTTCAGAAGGTAACTCTTTCCTGTTTTTGCTTTCACTGGATATCTTTAAGAAATAATAGGTGTTAATATTAAACTTACTATTATATAGTGAAAGAATTTAATACCTTTTGGGGCTCGGAGCGTCCTCTTCGTCGAAAATTTCTAGACTGTGTATTTTTAAATGATTGGCATCGTTCTAAATTGCCCAAACCCTCGCCACTATCACTAGTAAAGCAGTAGCAAAAACCATCTTTACATGGTTTAAATTTACGCTCCTGTTTTTTGTTGTATATATTTTGATTGATCAAGTCTATTTCTGTAATTCCTTCGTCATTGCGACAACAGCTACTTTTAGCAGCTTCTTGTCGATATTGATTTAATAACGTGCGCCGCATTCTTCTTGAACGAAACTCTCTCATGCACTCCTGCAAGCTAAATGAAGAACTTTTATCACTGTCGCTATGATCATCATCTGCATCAGTATCATATTTCTCCCATTGGGACATTATGGTCCCACGTCTTATACCATCCTTTGAAACACCTTTTAAATCAAAACTATCATTTACATTTGCAGTATTTTTAGTTTTCTCACGATTATCACTTTTATTCCACTTAATCATTTTCACATATCAAACATTATATTTGCATACCATTTAGAAAATATTAGAGCTGTACCCCTACAAGAACAGTGCCGGTCATAATACCGGCATATGACTGGCACTGCAGACTAAAGCGGCTATTACATGGTACGGCTTGGTCTGCCAACATGGTCTGATGGCGTACCATCAGACTCGTGTAATAGTGCAAAATGCGTGTCTGTCAACTTGGTTGGATGGTTTTAAAAAAATTATGATATTTTGTGTTTGTCCATCATACTCGTTTAATAGCAATCCTGTCAAACTCAGCGTAAATTTCATTGTTGTTTTCGTAAGCGAATAGTAAACATGGCATTCTTAGAGCGCGCATTTATAAAAGAGATCATTGAAATATATGAAAGTTTGCCAGAATTGAGGCAGGTAAAAAGTAAAGTATACCACAATAAACTTCTTAAGCAGAAGGGTTATGAAAAACTTCTTGAAAAATTAAAAACAGTTTAACCCGAAGCAACAATTGAAGTTGTTAAAAAAAATTAATAATTTGCGTACCTCCTATAGACGTGAGTTGAAAAAAATTAAACAAAGTGAGAAGTCAGGAGCTGGTGTTGACAATGTATATGTGAGCTCTTTATGGTATATTGACGAGTTAAGGCCCAACTATAATATGCGTAGGCTAGCTTTGGCTACTGTCAAGACTCGACGAAAAGACTGTCAAATGCATAAGCGAACATTTGTGTGGCAATACTATACTTACACTCAGTTGTAAAGCAATGCACTTTTGCAAAAACTAATTTATGATATATACATAACATGTAAATACATATATAAATATTTTCAATTTATACATACATAAATATATTATCACAAGTAGGTTATTATCAATTTAGAAAGTAGTTTAAGAAATAAATTGAAAAGTACTACAATGTACAACAATGTATAACAATGTGTGCAAGTGGTTGGCAACGTCTCATAAATGGTAGGAAAATACACAAATACACTATAATATATGTACAATAAACAAACGCTAAACATTTAATGTTTCCATTAATTTTTGACATTATTTATTCAATTATGTGTAGAATTGATTTCGGCGTACATTGCAGCTTCTCTTGTGTACACGTATCACAGTCTATGGTATGTGTGTATCTAAAAGTAATTATCAATAACTACGAACAAACAGTTGGCCACTTAAGAGAAATGCGATCAGTTTCGCTCTATGCGTAGGAAAATTAAAATCAACGAAAAGTTAGCAAAGCAAATTATTGTTGTACACATTTGATTGCATGTATTCGCAAATTCGCCTGCGCTAGCGTACGCATATTATAGTTGGGCCTTTACACTTTTTAAGAGACCAAGAGACGCAGAAGGAGGGAGTTTCCTCACTGGAGTTAGAAGAAGAGGAATCGCTTTATGAGGTAAGTTTGTAATTAAAATTAAATATGTAAATTCCACCCAAAAAAACAATAAAGGCAAACTAAATAAAACTATGTATTAAAAATAGACTTTTCTTATTTATTTTATTATTTTTAATACAGTATTTTACAAAAGTATTTCAAACTTAAATCTTTAGGATCCTCCTACTGTGTTAAAATATTCACAAAAGTTTTTTCGCATAATTTTTGCAGCAACAGTTGTGTTGTTGGTTTTTGTTCTTTGCAAACTTTTGAACACATCCTCCTCTTCAGTTGATCGGGAAAGCTCTGCAGATGTAGTGCACAAATACGAAGGGCACTTAGACCGTAGAAAGTTATGTAAATAGCATATTGCTAACACTATTGTCGTTGTTTTTCTGGGCTCAAATTAATTGTTGTCAATAGTATTCTAAAACGGGAAGAAATTATACCAAAAGCATTTTCCACAATTCTCCTTGCTCGAGACAGGCGTCGGTTAAAATATTCTTGATCTGCCGTTAATTTTTCTCCGCGAGATGGCTTCATAATGTTTGCATTAAGAGGGAAGGCCTCGTCAGCCACGAAAACATACGGCAGTTCTTTGTTAAAACCAATCACTTTTCTGGGTGGTGGTATATTTAATTTATTTTGTTCGAGAAAACACGCCTCCATCTGAAACCCTCCCATTTGCTCCAGCCTCAACATAACAAAACTAATAATTGGCATTTACCTATGCCATTAGAACAATGCTGTGTGTTTTTTTATTGTTGAAATAATACGATCCAGACGCAGGAGGTTTCTTGATGTTGATATGTTTTCCATCAATTGCTCCTAAGCAATTTGGAAAATTCCACATATCATTAAAAGTGTCAGATATATTCTTTCATTCGTGTTCAGTTCGTGGAAGCTGTAAGAAATAAAATGTTAGAAAAACAAATTTTAATATTTTTTGTTAATTGTTGTTGATGAGGGAAGACATAGAACAAAATAACTTTATTTTTATTTTGCAGGGACTTATATAAGTTGAGTATTTTAATGCAGCATAACTCTGGTCTGTTGCTAGGAAATGTAGTGTTGCCGAGAAACGTTCATTTGCAGAAATATAATCTCGCATATTCGTATTCTGTTTTTCGATGAACGGCTTAACTTTTTCATATAATTCATTATAAGCTGCGGAATCCATTCTTAAAAAATTTTTATAATCGTCAGGTGCCGTTGTTTGCAGTTCTCTAAATAAATTTGTATGGGATCGTTTTCGTCTTTTATTCAACCATTGTTTTGTCCAAATTCGTTTTTTCCTTTTTCTCATCTAACAATTCGTCAATTACCAAAGCAGCAACTAACTCAAGCGCCATAATAAACATAAACCTCACCATACAGTGTTTGCTTTTATACCAGGGATGCCCAGCTCATGAAACAATTGTTTGGAGAGAACTCACACATATTCTTATGCTCTTTCATTTAGTCGTTGAGAAGTGTATATGTTTAGCGAATGCTTTGTTGCTTTTTTTCAAGTTCCCACTCAAAAAATGTTGTGCGGCCATTCAATGATATGTTAATGCTCTTTCATTTAGTTCTCAGTGAACAAGCGATGAATGCGCATGCGTAGTGGCTGCTTTTATTTTTTATTATTACATATATGATTAGAATCGTTTATATAAGAATCACAATTGCAATCTTTTATTTTTCGAGAAATTTTTTTTGATTTATTATAATGAATTATAGAAATAAGTTGTTTTGTTTTTGCTAAACAATATTTATGCGCAATAGAATTGAGTATTTTGATTTGAAATTTAAAAAATTAAGTTGAATTATTTTATTTCAAAATATGTACATACATATATTAATATGTTTGCTTCTTAATATCAATATAATTTTTCTGTTTTTCAATCGCTTACTAAAATTATAATTTGGCTGTAAATAAATACATTCTCTCAATTTGTTATTTTTCTGTTACTCACTAATCACAAGAAAAAATTTTTTGGGCTTCACTGTTTTATACTGATGTTTGACGACTTGGTATGATAGTCTAATAGCAAAACTCTCTCTCTCTCTCATCAGACCATGTTCGCAGACCAAGTCGTACCATATAATAGCCGCTTAAGTATCGGTCAGCACGTAGACCAAAGTTTCTATCATTTTAATAAGGCCAAAATGAAAAAACTGACTGATCTTGCATGCCTCTCTAACTTGTGTATTTAATCGGCTGTATTGTAACTACTTACTCTAATGATACTGATCTATATAAATTTTTCACTAATGACTGGTATGGTTTCAGTGCTGACCGGTCACCCTTGATGGGTATGGTGTCACCGATGATGGGGTTGCTAACAATCCTGACCTAACCAAATTCTATGAAATAAAACGCATTTAATATCATTTCAATTAATTTATAAAATTTTTTTTTTTTCTATATACATACAAGTATGCTTGTTTTATATTTTAACATCCACAAAACTTACCGATATCCGCCCATCGACCAAAATAATTAATTAAGCCCGTGGTAGACAACACACCTAAGGAACAATCCACCAAAAACGCTAGGATCGTCGTGATTACTATGTATGGAGCATACCCGTATGGAGATATTCAGGTTGAAACCCTCTTAACTAACCGTTTCATTTATGGCTTGAAAATTCAACAATCACCAAGAGTATACATTGTCAATAGTTTCATACATCTAAAGAGGGAAATAAATTTAGTTTTATACCTTGTGTTTTTCTTTAAAACTAAACTTACTTGTACAATGCATTTTAGCTTGCCACATCATTGTGAAATAAATCACCGCCCAACAAAATCAAATCAACATCTCCAGCACAGCTAATTCCAACATTTCCTAGAAAGCGAGGAAACTGTCATCAGCTGCAATATTATAGTCTATTTACACTCTTAAGCTGGATTCACCAATGGTTTCAGAACGAATTTCACGTTCGGAAACATGTTTTTTATATGTAGTTTGACGTTTCTGTTTTAGAGAGTGAGAGAGAGAGAGCGAAACAGAGTAACGTGTTTCGGAACCTGAATTGGTTTAATTTTAATTCACGTTCCGAAACATTGCAATTGCGCTGCCAGAAAGTTTAATTTCTTAAGTGAAGTAGAACTGAGATGCCACAGCATATTATATGTACATATGTACAGTAAAATACAGAACTTGTTTAATACTTTTGTATGTATAACAACACACTTGTTTCATATTGTTTGTGTATATAATAAAATACGGAGCATTTGTTTTGTATTAAAAAATATATAACTGGTGAATATTGTTATAAATAAAATTAAATAAATAGTGATATTGCTCAATTGTAAAACTAACAGACATAGTTTACAAAATTATATCACATGGTAGCCTTGATGTTGCAGAACAAATGCGCGAAATGGGTGAATCGCTTCAGAGCACACTCTCAAAAAACTAGAAATGTTGTCCAACGTCAATATCGTTCTGAAACCATGGGTATTTAAACGGGTTAAAATATATCAACAATACTTATGTACTTGTGACTTCCAGGAATTTAGGAACATCGCCTTTTTTCTTTCAACATTATAAATGTCTTTATATGTTTATTGAACTTAAATTATGTATATACAACCCAGTTATATTTTAATATATACATATGTATAGGGTTTTTATAGATATGAATACAATTTGTAATTTAAATATTTCACAATTGTCTTTAAATTATAGCAGGTATTTAATTATTTATATGAATTTTTATAAATAACTTACTTAAAGAGCAGCAGTTAAATATTTAGAAAGGTTGCGTATTTATAAGTTGATTATAACAAGGGGTATTTCTTTTGAGTTTTCAATTTATTTTCACCTTGAGAAATATAACTGATTTTGCCTTTTTCTCTTGATCAGCACAATACAAATTCTAAATTTAATTCTTTTTCACAATTTATAATGTTTGCTATTAATACTTAGTACACATTTTAAATTCAGTTTCTTTTCACAATTTATTTTCTTCCACGATCTATTTTCAGGTAGCAAAAATCTTTGTTACTTCTGCTTATGATGATAAAAAAGAGAATACCTTTTTCTTCTTTTTATGATCAATTTATACGCTGTTTCTTTTTGTTGGGAGTGTTGTTAATGTTTTATGTGTTGTTAATGTTTTATCAGGGTTGGGATCTTGCTGCAAAGAAGATTGAGTATATTGTTCACTGCGGTGAACATCATCCCCGCCTCGACATTTACGGTCATTATCTTTTTTTTTTTTTTTTGTGAGGGTTTAGCCAGAGTATGAGCCCATAATGAGCCAGCCCAGTGATGAGTCTTGGGCTAGCAAGGACCCTCCATCAACACGAATGATGCTTGGCTTCAGGATCTTGCTGTAAAGATCTCCGCCCAGCTCCAATTCGACCACGTTGTCATTATAAAAAGAGGGGTCGGCTAGCGTTAAATTTGCAAATTTCTCTTTAATTGTAGAGTTGAATTGTTCAGCGTACGGGTTCTTGGGTAGCTCTTTACTAACCAGCAGATACATCTCAAATTTTATATTAGATGACATGTTGGGGTTGATTGTGGCCTTTGTGTATTTGCGCCCTTCTATTTTAAACGTCTGGCATTTGTAGCGCTCGACAAATGCGTTTGAGATGCGTGATAACGTGGAGCTCGGATTTATGAGAGTTCTCAAAGCAATACTTCCGTCATCGGTCATCACATATACCCGGGCAGTAGGCACAAGTACCTTTTGGAATGAGCTTGGTAACCCAAAGGTGCTAATGGTAGTTGTATTTGTTACAACCGGTGATTGACGGGGTACCGGCACGGGAGTCCTTTTAGCTGCTGACGACGAGGCGGACGGGTGAACAGTCATATCCTTCAATACGCGCTCGGGCCCATGTAGACTAGAGTGGTGCTTTTTACCACACTTCTGACAACGAGCCTTGCTTGTGCACTTCCCAATTAGATGGTTCCTCGCAAGACAGTTGACACAATAGTGCAGACTTACCACAGTTTTATATTTCTGCGATAAGTTCATTTGCTTGAACTTCCGGCATGTCGTTAGCTTGTGATCTGCTTGGCACAGACCACAACCGAACTGGCGTCGTACCTCATTATGCCTGATCCGTTGGTGCTTGTCTTGTCTTTGTTTATTGCTGCGGTTAGGTGTCATGATCTGGTTAATATAATGTAAAGAATGTTTAAGTTATATAACAAAGATTTTAGGTTCAGTATGCATGGGTTAATATTAGTGTTTAAGAGTAAATATATATGTGGGTTAGTTTTCAACTACTGGGTTAATTTATTGGATGTGTAAGACAACAATTTTAGTTATTGGACGTTTTAAGATTCCAGTCGACGTGCGTAGGTCAACAACTCTACTTCGTCCATCTGAACCAGGGTAAGTGTTAATAACGCGTCCGAGTAGCCATTCGATAGGAGGTAGGTTCTCCTGTCGAATAACAACAATGTCATCAACCTCAACTTGTCGTTTAGGGTGTTCCCACTTATATCTTTTATGCAGCTCTTTAAGATACTCATCTTTCCACCGCCTGCAAAAGTTGTGATACTGAATTTTCAGTCTTTGCCATCTATTTGCCAAGGTGAGATTTGCATGGCTGCAGTCGGGCTCTGCAGGGGTGAGTATGGGTGATCCTATCAAAAAATGACCTGGGGTTAAAGGATTAGGATCTTGTGGGTTTTCACTGGACGGGCTTAAAGGTCTTGAGTTGAGACATCCTTCGATTCTGGCTAAGAGTGTAGCTAATTCTTCAAACGTGTACTTCAAAGTATTCAGCTTCTTCAAGTGGGACTTGAAGCTTTTTACTCCAGCTTCCCATAGACCTCCCATGTGTGGAGCTCCTGGTGGTATAAAGTGCCACATCAAATTTTGAAAACTACTGGAAGATACCACAGACCCCTTCAATTGTTTCAAAAACTCCTGTCGTTCTTTCTTCAACAATTGTTTTGCTCCAACAAAATTTGTTCCATTGTCGGAGTAAATGGCGACAGGGCATCCCCGCCTGGAAAAAAATCGAGCGAATGCTGCCATAAAGGCTTGGGTTGATAGGTCTGATGTAGGCTCCAAATGTATTGCCTTTGTTGCAAAACAGACAAACACACATACATAACCTTTGTGTATTTTACAGTTTCTGCCATTATAAACTTTAATATCAAATGGCCCGGCAAAGTCAACTCCAACATTATAAAATGGCCTTGCAATTTGGGTGCGTTCTGACGGTAAAGCTGCCATAAATTGGGTAGCTTGTCTATTCTTATATTTTGTGCATGGTATACAGTTGTGTATTACAGAGCTAATAAGATTCTGAAGCTTCGGAATCCAGTAGCCAGATCTTAATACTCTTAACATGAGCTTGTTTCCTCCATGCAAAGTCACCATATGCACATGTAGGGTTAATAATCTTGCAAGCTGACTTCTATAGGGTAATAATATTGGGTGTCTTTCAGAATATGTTAAACTATTGGAGCTAGCTAGTCGGCCGTTTGCACGCATAATATTGGCAGAATCTAGAAAAGGGGTTAGAGTGAGTAAACTGCTCTTATTTTTGAGTGGGTGTTGTTTTTTAAGGCAGTTATAGTCTTCTTCAAAGTATTTAGACTGGCATAGAATAATGAGTCTATCCTGAGTTAATTTTATTTCTCTCGCATCAAGATCAATACTAGGGTGAGTGAACAATCTCTCAATTATTTCTTTGCTGGATTGAGCATTTTTTCTATTCACGCTGATTCTATCAATTTTGGTTGTCTGGGTTCGGGTCACTGATCTTCGATCGATAAAGCGATAGACATACGACATTACTCGTAAAGCTTTCGATAACTTAGAAAATCTTAGCAATATGTCTGAGGGAGTATCAATTTTGTTTTCTAAAGGGTTAGTAGTATCAGCCGAAGTGTGGAACGAGTGGACAATTTTAGCGTCAGCTTGTGTTTCGAATGGTTTTTGTTTTTTCGGCCATTTCAAAGGGTCTTCTTTTAGCCAGACAGGTCCATTCCACCATAATTTGTCCTCCTTCAACTCTTCAGCATTACATCCTCGACTAGCAACATCAGCAGGGTTTTCGTGTGAGGCAACATGGTTCCAGTCATCCACTCCTACAGTTTCAAGAATGGTAGAAACTCTGTTTGCCACAAACGTTTTCCATGAGTTGGGTGTTTTACTCAGCCAGGCTAACACTATAGATGAATCTGTCCAGAAATGTGTTTGAAGTTGTGGTAGATTCAGCTGTATTATTAAATTATGGGTAATATTAGCTAATAATACTGCACCACAGAGCTCCAATTTTGGTATAGAGACAACCTTAATTGGCGCCACTCTAGTTTTAGCGAGTAGTAGGGTTACGATACAAGTTTCATCTGGGATTGTAATTCGTGCATATACCACAGCTGAATATGCCTTTTCAGACGCATCTGAAAGGCCATGAAGTTCAACTTTTGCTGACGGGGTAAAATTAATCCATCTCGGAATACGAATTTGATCAATATCATCATAGAATTGTAAAAATTTATTCCATCTGATTAGGGTGTGTGGGGTTAGACATTCATCCCAAGCTGTACCATCTTGCCATATTTGCTGCATAATAATTTTAGCAGAAATCACAATCGGTGCTAACCAGCCAGCTGGGTGAAATAGACGTGCTATATGCGATAGAACAATTCGCTTTGTGTATGAAGATTTCCTCTCAATAATTGGAACACTAAAGAAAAACGTATCCTCCCTAGCATTCCATCTTATGCCTAGTGTCTTTGCATTATTTGAGTCGGGTAGTGTAAGCAGCTCAACATCAAGTAAATGTGTGTCGGATAAACTATTCAATAATTCCTTTGTGTTGGCCATCCATTTACGTAGAGGAAATCCAGCAGTGTCAAGAGCTGAGATCAGTTGGGTTTGAGCAATTTTGGCTTCTTCTATTGCGTGACCTCCAGATAACACATCGTCTACATACATATTACTCTTCAGAATTTTTGAAGCAATCGGGTGGGTGTGTTGAATGTCTTTGGCTAATTCGTGTAGGGTTCTTATAGCCAAATATGGAGCGCAGTTAACTCCAAATGTTACTGTTTGAAGTTCATAATCTTGAATGGGTTCATTGACGCTTTTACGAAAGAGTATGCATTGAAAGGGTGTGTGGGTAGGGTTTAACATAATTTGCCTGTACATTTTTGTAATGTCAGCGTTAAAGACAAACTGATAAAAGCGCCATTTCAAGATAAGTACAACTAAATCTTGTTGTAGGGTGGGACCAGTGTATAGTGCATCATTTAAGTTATTGCCATTAGACGTTTTGCTAGAGGCATTAAATACAACTCTAACTTTTGTTGTAACGCGATCTAGTTTAACAACCGCATGATGGGGTAGATAGTATTGGGTGTTTGAAGACGTCTTCGGGTTGTAATGAATGGGTTTCATATGACCTAAGTCAATATACTCTTGTAATGCACTATCATACTCGATTTTTAATTCAGGTTTCTTTAATAAATTCTTCTCATTTCGTAAAAACTGTGCCATTGCTATATGACGAGAGTTTCCTAATGTGACGGGTGGGTAGCGAAATGGTAGATTAACCTGATAACGGCCACTTGATAATTTGCAAGTGGTTCTTACGTAATTTTCCTCACAATTTATGTCCTCTTCAGCATTACTGGGTGTCTTGGGTATGTCTTCGATTTCCCAAAACTTTGTTAAAACCTTATCAAGCGCGACAGAAGAAAAGTACGAAACTATGGGTTGGGTTCTATGAGAATTTTGAATGGGTCCTGTTAAAATCCATCCAAACTCAGTTTCTTGAGCAACTAATGTGTTAAGAAAATCTTTCCTAATACCAGTTTTTACAATCTGTGGGTAAACATCACTTCCAATTAGAAAGTCTATTGGTCTGCTTTCATAAAATTGTGGATCTGCCAACTGAATATTTTGCAATTCATTTGCGGGTATTGGGTTCAAACTCTGGGTTGGTAAATTTTTTGTAAGCGTTCGTACAAAAATCGCTTGAATATTCAATTTGAAATTGGGTTGGTTACTTGACCTTAACAATACATCACATAGTTTATTTGATGGCGCCGACACGACTTCATTTATTCCAGTAATTTCAGCAACAATTGGTGTAGTGGGTAATTGTAATTTACGTCTAAATTTATCTGAAATAAATGAAAAGTCTGAAGCTGGGTCAATTAGTGCTCTAGCTGAAAATTTTTCTCCATGCACTTCAACAATCACAACAGCTGTTCCTAATAGTTTCGCTCTGTCGTCTAATAAGTGTTTGCTTGATTGGGTGTGTGTTGAGAAAGATTGTGCTGCATTTCGAGAAGTTGATGCTTGATTATCATCGAGCTGTGTTTTTGTGTTTGAGTTGGGTTTGTGCAGCAGGGTGTTATGTCTTCCACCGCAATATCTGCAACCGAATGAGCTACGACAATCTTTTATAATGTGTGCGATGGCCAAACAATTGTAACATATTCCATTCTTTTTAACAAATTCAATCCTCTCATTTACGCCCATAGACGTAAACTCTGAGCATTCTCTGATGGTGTGATTGCTTTTGCACAGCTTACAAATTGACCCATCGGGTTTATTGGGTTGAATTGGGTTATTCTGTAAACTTGTACTATTTTGGGTTTTAGGGTGGGTTGGTTGTGAGAATCTTTGTTCATTTTGAGGTTTGAGTTTTGGGTGATTATCTTTGTTTGGGTAGGTTACATTGTAAAATGTTTTCCCCCTTCTATCGAAAGGTATCTTATTTTCTTGAAAATTTTTGGGTTTAGAGTTGCTATTGGGGTATGTGCCTTGATCTAGAATATCATTCACCGATGTCAATTCCTTATATGTGTTGGTTAAAAATAAATCTAGATCCGTCCACGACGGCATTTCTGCACAATTAGTGAGAGTCCTTTCAAATTCTCTTCTTACTTCTCTGGGTAACTTTGTTGAACACAGATAAACGAGAATTGGATCCCAATTATCTGTGTCAACCTCTAGGGTATTTAAGTTTGAAATGCAATAGTTTATCTTTCTTTGCAGCTTTCTTATTGACGCACTACACATGGTACTTACTGCAGGTAGATTTAAAAGTGTTTTCACTTGCACATTAATTTGCATTCTTTTGTTCTCATATTGAGAAACCAATTGGTTCCATGCAATAAGAAAACCTTCATTAGTCAAGGGTGCGTTATTTACTATTTCTTTAGCTTCTCCAGTAGTTTTTTGCTTCAAGTGGAACAGTTTTTCAACGCCACTTAAACGGGTGTTATTTCCATACATAGCCTTAAAAAGGTCCCGGAATGATGCCCAATT
Organism: Linnaemya vulpina; assembly: GCA_963675445.1. Taxonomy (NCBI): domain Eukaryota; kingdom Metazoa; phylum Arthropoda; class Insecta; order Diptera; family Tachinidae; genus Linnaemya; species Linnaemya vulpina. Next base: position 52,821,622 of record OY776279.1, on the reverse strand, counting down.
TTTAAAATCTCCACTGAATATTGGCATGTCACAAGGGGGAACATTAAATGATACTGAATCCTTGGGTTGTGCCAGTATGTGTTCTTTAGAGGAGTTAAGAGTTTCATCCGCTTTATTGAGTCTATCAATGGACTCATCAATCTCTATCATTGAGCTCCTATAAAATTTCTTAGCTGCTCTTATATTTCGGGTAATTTGAGTAAATTGTATAGCCTCCGCTTGTTTTGGGTCATTTAATTCAGCGGACTCCCTAATCTGCTTAAACCTTTTTTCAATATCTGACCATAAAGTTTCTAACTCGTTTTTTTTTTAAGTTTAGAGCGGGTAAGGATTTGGAGTATTCTTGGGTATTCTTATAATCCTCCTCAAAGTCTCTTAAATCGGATTCAATATAATTTTCTAAATCCCTTGCCAAAGATTTTAATATGGACATGGCTATGTTTTAATTTCTTAAATTTGGGTAAGTAAGGGTTAATTGTTTGAAATGTGCAAACACTTGGTGTAATGAAATTAATAAGACACTAATATTACAGTGACGAGGAAACTTTGTACCCGCAGACACTTTTTCAGCTTGTGTACTTTTTCAATAATTATGTGCATAAGTTGTAAAATATACAGACTTACCTTGCAGGTTTTAGTTTACAAAACTTCACAAGAGTTTAACTCTCTCTTGTGTTTTTTTTTTTTTTTTTTATCTCTAGTTTAAACAACTTAATTTTTTCCAAATAGTTTAGTATAATAAAACTATTATATCTATGCCACAGTTGTTATATGTTTGTGTAGTTTTGCATGACACTGTAACCTGTTTATAGTACTTGTTTGCAATGTTGTGCGAGTTTCTTTGTTTGTGGTTTGCTTAATTATTTGTGTTGTTTAATGTAACGCTAGTAATTAGTTAAAATTTTTTCTCCACTTTTATTCTTCGTTTATGTACATAAATAATAGCTAACTATGTAAATTTGTATGTTATTATACTTATGGGTTTTTATTTTATTTTTTTATTTTTTTTTTTATATGTTTTTATGTGGACTGTATATTGTTTGTTTACTCTTCACTCTTAAGGACCATATTTAAACGGGTTAAAATATATCAACAATACTTATGTACTTGTGACTTCCAGGAATTTAGGAACATCGCCTTTTTTCTTTCAACGTTATAAATGTGTTTATATGTTTATTGAACTTAAATTATGTATATACAACCCAGTTATATTTTAATATATACATATGTATAGGGTTTTTTATAGATATGAATACAATTTGTAATTTAAATATTTCACAATTGTCTTTAAATTATAGCAGGTATTTAATTATTTATATGAATTTTTATAAATAACTTACTTAAAGAGCAGTAGTTAAATATTTAGAGAGGTTGCGTATTTATAAGTTGATTATAACAAGGGGTATTTCTTTTGAGTTTTCAATTTATTTTCACCTTGAGAAATATAACTGATTTTGCCTTTTTCTCTTGATCAGCACAATACAAATTCTAAATTTAATTCTTTTTCACAATTTATAATGTTTGCTATTAATACTTAGTACAAATTTCAAATTCAGTTTCTTTTCACAATTTATTTTCTTCCACGATTTATTTTCAGGTAGCAAAAATCTTTGTTACTTCTGCTTATGATGATAAAAAAGAGAATACCTTTTTCTTCTTTTTATGATCAATTTATACGCTGTTTCTTTTTGTTGGGGGTGTTGTTAATGTTTTATCAGGGTTGGGATCTTGCTGCAAAGAAGATTGAGTATATTGTTCACTGAGGTGAACAATGGGTGAATCCAGCTTTTTACTCACATCTTTCATCATTTTGGCAAGATGTTAACATCTTTCCATATAAAGTCTATATGAAAAAAACTCAACATCTTTACAAGATGTTCACATCTCATTATGCTGAACTCAACATCTTTCGATTATTATTATGTCATCACTAAGGAAAATTGGAAGAAATTTTCAAAAACTCATACCATCCCTAGAAAATATACAAGTGTCAAAAATTTATACAATGAGCGGGACCGAACACTGTAAGTAAATTTAAGTTTAATTAAAAATAACATATAATTAATAATAGTAATACATACAGTAAATTATTTATAGTAAAATAGAAAAAATACTTCGTTGTTTGCCCAAACCAAAACACGTGAAGTAATAATTGACAGATGAAAGATGTTGAAAATGTAATGTAAACAGGTTTTTTTTAATTTTCAACATCTTCCACTTACATCTCTAGGATGTGAGTAAGTGTAAATAGGCTATTAGAAAAATGTATCACCGCTAATAATTTTTAAAAAGAACATGGACGTAATACAAAAGAGAGATTTACCCCTTATAGCCATTCTCACTTACTCACATCTTAGAGATGTGTGTGGAAGATGTTGAAAATTGAAAAAACATGTTTACATTACATTTTCAACATCTTACATCTGTCAATTATTAATTCACGTGTTTTGGTTTGGGCAAACAACGAAGTATTTTTTCATTTTTACTATAAAAATATTTATTGTATGTATTACTATTATTAATTATATATTATTTTTGATGAAATAAAAATTTACTTATATTGTTGTGTCTCGCTCATTGTATAAATTTTTGACACTTGGATATATTCTAGTGATGGTATGAGTTTTTGAAGGTTTCTTTCAATTTTCCTTAGTGATGACACTAAAATACTCGAAAGATATTGAGTTCAGCAAAATGAGATGTGAACATCTTGTAAAGGTGTTGAAATATGTTGAGTTTTTTTTCATATAAGCTTTATATGGAATGATGTTAACATCTTGCCGAAATGATGAAAGATGTGAGTAAGTGTAAATAGGCTATTACAGTATCCTTTTCTCCGTATCCCAAATGATCATCAGTGGTCATCATAATACGCAAGGACACCAATAGTATTCAAAATTCTCTTTATTTAATTGTATATTATATTGTATATTTTATTTAAATTATTCTTTAAATCAGAAGCTTTGCTATACAAAAGGTTGAAAAATTTATTGTCTTAAGGTGGGAATAGCCGAACGCTGAAATTTTAAATGTAACTAAATGTAAACTATCTTTAAATGTAAATGTTGCTACACTTAATGTTGCAATAGCCGAACGCTGAAATTTTAAATGTAAGCTAAATTGGCAGCTGATATAACCTGGTATATGGCAAGCTGTGTAAACACTTACTTCACTGTAAGAACGTGTTACCGTAAAGTCCCAACCTGCAGAAAATAGAATTCAATTTACGGTTACATGGCAATTTACGGTTACTGGTATGATGATTGCATGATAAGGCTAATTATACTGGCATAACAAGGCAGTTTGTTTGCATTTATGGTGTTTGGTTGGCACAATTTTTCAACCAGCTTCAACCCCGCATTAGGAGAACAAAACTAATACATACGCACTTATAAATACAAAGAAAACACAGATTCTGTATTTTCTATTTTACAGAGCGTTTTTAGTCTTCAGATGTCCATTTTTGTGTAAACATAAATATGAAAACAGAAGAGGATTGATCGCGGCAACAGTAAACAGTAGCTAATTCACTGAAGGGATTTTGAAATTAAGATAAATTACTATATTGAATAAAATAAAGAAAACTAAAAAATGCTAAATATATATTTGAAAAATTCTAACTGCAAAATTAAATATATAAAGCGCTAACTACAAATAAAACTGCTATATATAGCAGCAAAAATGCTAAAATGGCCACACTGCTGTTCAGTACACAGACATTTTTAAGCGAAAGCATAGCAATGAAGCGGAAAGTTGTAGGGGCTACAATTACTAGAGGAGGAAAACAACAATAAAATATAATATACTGTACCCAATAATTTTTAATTGCTTAATATGGTATATATTTAATTTTATTTGCCACAATTGCGGCATATGAAAGAAATTTTTTTGCAACTTTCCGATCAACTCACAGCAACGCTAACGGTAAAATGTCAACTGAATTTTTACATGAAGTACGGCGCACATATTATTATACAAGTATTTTGGTACGCCACAGACATCAGAAAATCAAAAATTTTTTTAAACCGGCACGTGCTCGACATACATGATATTAGATTAGCGAGATTTGATACGCCAACTAACATGTCTGCTGAAATCGCAAACGCAAATGCTGACGCAGCGCATATGCTAACGCAGTTCCGTTTATAGAATGCTTAACAACGTTCCATATGATTTTAAAAAATTGTGTATGTATATGTACATACAACAAATTGTAGTGTTTAAAGTTGTTTTGAGTGGCAATATTAAAAAGGAAGATATATTGTATAATGGTTAAGGAAAATATGTTTATTTGTTTTAACTTTTTACGTTTGTATAAATGTCACAGAATATTGTGTAGCTTGTGGTGCTTATCATTAAAAATAAAATCAAAACAACTGTTTAAAACAGTGATGGCTCTTTCCGTATAAATACGTACGAAATTGTATAAATAGCACAATATTTTATTTTAAACTTGTGATCGATGTAATATCTTCATTATATGTATAGCTAAATTATAATTTTACTAATACATTTATTTTTTAAGGGTGCTGGTGGATGAAGTACTGAACACAAGATTACGATGCCTTAGATCCCAAGATTGACTTCATGCATTAGTGCAATATTGTGTTTATTGTTATCGGATTGTCTAAACATTATCGACACATTTGCCTGCATGTACTTACATAAATTACATATGGATGTAGTAATATTGGTACCACATAAATTTATGCCCACGCGTTCATATATCTACATATACATATGTATGTATAACATTAACCTACTACTATACAAAAAATATTTACAATCTTTTGTGATTTTGTAAAGCAAAATAAGTTATATGGCAGATTAATTTATTAAATATGCTATGTATATTATGTGTATCAACTAAATGTTCAAATAAACCAAACAAGAAGTACAAAAAAAGCCTTTGTGCCGCACTCTCACTCAATATACATACATACATGCCATCAATCTTGCGTATTTCTGCGTAAAATTATATTTTCTGTTGGTTGGCTGTGCTGCGCTTCGTTTTTCAGCGTTCAAATAAGCGTTTTCACAATTTGCCTATTAACAGATTGGATCAGTTGATGCGTTTGCGCAGCGGTTGCGAATTCAGCGTCTGGCTAATTGGGCCTTTAGGAGGAATTTCTAGTTTCATTATAAATATATTTTCATGTAAATATATAAAGCCTAAATCAAATGTTGTAGAAATCAACTAGGACCATATTAATAATACATACATATGTACATATGTAAAATCTATATATATATATATATATATATATATATATATAAATAAGTTGCATTGTGTTAGTAATTGATGTTCTCCGGAATGCGTGAACTGATTTATATGAAAGGTGACGTCAATACCAAGGTTTTTGTGTAAATACAGTTTCTGTATGTGTATTGCTTTATGAGTTATAGCCATTTTAGTGAACATTGCAATCATTTCGAAATATTTGAGTTAATATTTTGAAAAACTGAAATACAATTCGTTTTTAAGTTCATTACAATTAAATTTTGGTCAAACCATGAATTCAATTTATATACTTAGCTATTCTAAATCACAACTTCGGAGATCTATGAAATAAATTACATATAAATACAACACTAAAAACAGATATTTATATACATTATGCACAGCCCACGTCATATGCATGAGTACGTGCAGGATGCAATGACTTATGTGCATCATTACGGTCGACCAGATTTATTTATAACATTTAAGTTTAATCTATATGGTTGGTGAATAAAGTCACATCGCATGAAGTTGACAATTTTATATGTTCTGAAATTCCAGATCAAACAAGTGATCCTGAGTTATATGATGTTGTTGTGCAAAATATTGTTACAAAGATTGGAAATAGATTTAAATAAAACGACAATGTGGCTATATGTACTTGGCAGCACTGCCAATTAATCTATAGCTGTCAAAATGTTACAACCCTGGTCAACACTATGTAGATAATATTCAAATTAACGGAAATGGAATACTCCAGAATATACAAGATCATTCAAGGTTGTGCCAATAAGAGTAAACCACAACAACAACAAACATAGCAACATATATGCTAAGAGATGTTATTCTTAATGACCTTGTATGCAAGTATTCGCTGCTAGTAAAGCTAAATAGATTCACAAGTATACACAGCCATATACACGTAGAAGAAACAAAACCACACACTCATCCATACAACCACTCATAGTTACCATAGGCAAAACACACAGAACACTCATACATTCAACCACACATAGTTACCATAAGCAAACCAAACTAGTCAGCATTGTCATGTATACAAACACACACATGCCAAGTAAAATACAACCACCATACCCAGAACTTTCGCGAGGTTACCAGACGACGTCATTTTTGCTATATAAAGGCGCTGCCAGAGCTCAGAGAAATCAGTGTGATTTCAAACATAGACGTGTTAACATCGCTGAGGGTTGAGTAGTACAAATACTCGTGTTAAGTAATAAATAAAGTGTTGCCGCATTAAATTTCTTAAATTAATTTGTCCGTGTTTTAATTTGATGCAATAAAACGAATCCTTGAAGGATAAGTAATAAAACCGTTTTTACGAAAAGGTCTAAAAACGTAACAATATGATACACGGTCCATGCACAGCCCACGTCATATGCATGAGTACACGCGGGATGCAATGACTTATGTGCGTCATTACGGTCGACCAGATTTATTTATAACATTTACGTGTAATCCGCATTAAAGATAATTTATTCGCTGGCCAAAGTCCTACCGACCGCCATGATATCACTTCCCGTGTTTTTAAGCATAAATTGAAAGCGCTTATGGTTTTTAGCGTGAAATCTAAAGTGTTTGGTGACGTAAAGTTCTAGATGTATTCTGTGGAGTGGCAAAAGCGTGGTTTGCCACACGCTCACATTTCAATATGGTTGGTGAATAAAATCACATCGCATGAAGTTGACAATGTTATATGTTCTGAAATTCCAGATCAAATAAGTGATCCTGAATTATATGATGTTGTTGTGCAAAATATGATACACTGTCCATGCACAGCCCACGTCATATGTAAAGCTTTTGAAGCTTTGGAAATAACAATGAAAGATTTCCCAGATAACTCTGAGTTTTTTGGTGGTACGTTGATTTTATTGTCAGGCGATTTTAGGCAAACATTGCTCGTCATTTCTAGATCGACAGCTGCCGATAAAATTAACGCTTGCTTAAAGTCTTTATATTTATGGAAGATGTCGAAAATTGAAAAAACCTGTTTACATTACATTTTCAACATCTTTCATCTGTCAATTAATTAATTAATATTAATTGACGTGTTTTGGTTTGGGCAAACAACGAAGTATTTTATTGTATGTATTACTATTATTAATTATATATTATTTTTGATGAAATAAAAATTTACTTATATTGTTCTGTCTCGCTCATTGTACAAATTTTTGACACTTGGATATATTCTAGTGGTGGTATGATTTTTTGAAGGTTTCTTTCAATTTTCCTTAGTGATGACACTAAAATACTCGAAAGATTTCAGCCCAATCATGAATATTCCCTCGGATTTTATTTCTCATGGAAAACAATTTTCTCGAGAAAAAATTCCTCCTACCACAAACTAAAAGGGAACAATAAAATGAATAAGTGGCAACATGGAATTTCGAAAACAGCTATTTTTTCTTGTTTACATTGTATTTTTCTTTGCGCGGGATAGACATAAATTTAAAGTTTTGTGTAAATAATTGTTATATCAAGAAAAAAATGCATACTATAGCTTTCCGATTAGTTGCGGAGGATATTTCCTCTGATGAAGAGGGTATGCCTGCAGAAGAACAGCATCAAATCAGCCAGCGGGTCGTTAGAAGACAGTTGCGGGATGCATCGAATCCACTAGAATTGCCACAGACATTGTAAGTACTAATGTATCACATATGTATCAAGTTAATGGATTAAAATTATCCAATTAGGTTTCAGAAGTATTATAGAGTTAACAAACCGGCATTCCGATATTTGTTAGACCTCTTAATACAGAACACACAACAGCCGAAAAAGCTATTTTCGGTTTCACCAGTTGTAAAACTTAGTACATGTTTATGTTTCTTCGCCGAAGGTGGCTATCAAACTGGAGTTAGCAAAGACTGTGACGTGTCGATAGCTCAGTCGACATTTTGTAAAGTGCTAGCAGAAGTGGTTGATGTCTTTCTGAATCATCTCTGCCCGGCATGGATAAAAGTACCAGTATCGGCGGACGAAAGAAGAAAAATCGCTTTGGAATTTTACAGGAAATATAAAATTTCCTGTGTTGTCGGTTGCATAGATGGCACTCATGTCCATATTATAGCTCCAGCCGACAATAAACATCTTTTTTATAACCGCAAGGGAAAGTTCAGCTTAAATGTGCTATTGGTAAGTACATAGCTTGTTTCATATCATGTAGCATCTAAATAAAACTAGTAACAAAAATATTATTTTTTCTATCTAGGTTTGTGATCACGAGTTAAAAATTCGTTACGTGGACTCATCACACCCTGGTGCATGCCAAGATTCGCTTGTGTGGAACACAAGCGACCTAAGGATCCACTTTGAGCAGAAATACCTGCAAGGTGACAACAACTTTTGGCTGCTAGGTAAACTACTTTCTGATGAAATGTTTAGCAAATATTGATACATATTTGTTTTTTACAAATAGGAGATTCGGGATATCCTCTAGAGCCATGGCTGTTAACCCCAAACCGCGTTCCTGAAGATGGTTCTCCGGAAATGAAATTTAATGAAGCACACTCAAAATGTCGCAACATAATTGAGTGCACTAACGGAGTGCTTAAGAACCGGTGGAGATGTCTTCTCGGTGCATGGGAGTTGCATTAATCTCCTGAAAAAGCAGTCAAGATAGTTAATGTATGTTGTGCTTTGCATAACTTATGTATACACCTCAAGGTAAAGGATATACCTGGTGATTTCTTGGTGTTAAGCATGCCTGAAGATGAGATAGTGCAGCCAGTTTCAAGCCAATATCAATCCGTAGCTCAATCCATTAGAAGCAATATTGCACGAACTCTTCATTAATTTTTAGTAAGCCAAAGTTTAGTGTGTAATAAAAATTTTTCAATATTTATATCTCTTGTGATAACTGAATTAATTGCAAATCTAAACATTGATTTTAAATATTATACTTCTCCAGCTCTAACCTCGTACTTATCGTTATTTTAACAAGAAAATTTAAAAAATGTATTTTTATTTTAACAGTAACTAAGAAAAAAACCAAATCATATTTCTATTCACATTTAACTTAAACAACTAATAAATAAAAAGATTTTGGTTTTGTATATAAAAAAAATAACAATTCAGTCTTTGGTTATATTAAAAAAGAATAAGGTTTGTACGTTCACTACCGACTAAAATCTTGTATTTGCATTTGTAGTCTATTTTTTCTAGTTTGTATTCCACTTCTTTGATTCGCAGCTTCTCCATAAACGCATTGTTGCGCCGCATTTCTTCAATTTCTTCCCGTTTCATTTTTTCCATTTCTTGAAAATGTTCTTTATTTTGATTATTTAGTTTATCCAGGGATCTGTATATTTTCTTTGCTGCCAGTTCCTGCTCCTTTTGGTTAGCAACAGCTAGTTTTATATTTGCCAATAGCTCCCTTTGGATTTCAAGTTCAGCTTCAAACACATTCACTGAACTTTTAGTCTCACTTTTTTGCTCGTCTTTCTCTTGGCAAATTGTTTTCTTCACTTGGGGTATTTCATTGTGTTTTAAGGGTGTTATTTCTTTATCTTCTTCTGAACCCTCCAATATGTCAGGTAAATAATCTAAATAAACAAAATCCGCTACTGGTGGTACTGACACTGATTTCTGTGGAGAGCTGAGACCTATAGGTTTTACTGGAAGACCTTCCACAGAAGCTTTCATCCCTATTAAATTGTATATAGCTTCTTCTGTGGGAGAAAACTTCTGTTCCTTGCATGGACCGCCTCCAGTGCATTTTTTGTCCCTCAAGTTTTGCGCAGCTTTTTGACGCACATACTTTTTTTGTTCCGCCCACACCTGCATACATCGACACAAAATTTTAAAAGTCGGTCTGATTACTTATCTTACTTATAAACTTACCTTTTTCCTTTCTGCAACGCACTTGATTGGAAGACCCAAGGCATTGAGTTCAACCTCAGCTTTGCTCCAAGGCTGGTTGAGTACCTCCTTGCCTCCTTTAAAAAATCCACATGCAATTTCTGGATTGGCTTCCATCAATGTCACCAAGTGTTGAATTTGTTGCTTGTTTGAGCTTTTTGACCTACCAAGAATAAATTTTAGTTATTTTATTTATATTTCAATAATAATACTTACATGTTTTTTAATCTCCCTTCAATATTGCACGTGAAAATTTTTTTGCCGAATAAGAAAGAACATTTAACATTTTAAGAATAGGTATATTTTTCCCGCGGAATATTTTTTCCCTTTCGAAGTTCATAAAACAGGGACGACAAAACAAAATTTCTCACGGAATATTTGATTAAAATAGGAGTAAAGGGAAAGTGAGAAATTTCATGAGGAATTTTTGTTTGTGATTGGGCTGATTGAGTTCAGCAAAATGAGACGTGAACATCTTGTAAAGATGTTGAAATATATTGAGTTTTTTTCATATAAACTTTATATGGAACGATGTTAACATCTTGCCAAAATGATGAAAGATGAAAGATGTGAGTAAGTGTAAATAGGCTATTACAGTATCCTTTTCTCCGTATCCCAAATGATCATCAGTGGTCATCATAATACGCAAGGACGACAATAGTATTCAAAATTCACTTTATTTAATATTATATTATATTGTTACGTTTTTAGACCTTTTCGTAAAAACGGTTTTATTACTTATCCTTCAAGGATTCGTTTTATTGCATCAAATTAAAACACGGACAAATTAATTTAGAAATATAATGCGGCAACTCTTTATTTATTACTTTATTTACACGAGTATTTGGACTACTCAACCCTCAGCGATGTTAACACGTCTATATTTGAAATCACACTGACTATCGCTGAGCTCTGGCAGCGCCTTTATATAGCAAAAAATGACGTCGTCTGGTAACCTCGCGAAAGTTCTGGGTATGGTGGTTGTTTTTTACTTGACATGTGTGTGTTTGTATACATGACAATGCTGACTTGTTTGGTTTGCTTATGGTAACTATGTGTGGTTGAATGTATGAGTGTTCTGTGTGTTTTGCCTATGGTAACTATGAGTGGTTGTATGGATGAGTGTGTGGTTTTGTTTCTTCTACGTGTATATGGCTGTGTATACTTGTGACTCTATTTAGCTTTATTAGCAGCGAATACTTGCATACAAGATCATTAAGAATAACATCTCTTAGCATTTATGTTGCTATGTTTGTTGTTGTTGTGGTTTACTCTTATTGGCACAGCCTTGAATGATCTTGTATATTCTGGAGTATTCCATTTCCGTTAATTTCAATATTATCTATATAGTGTTGACCAGGGTTGTAACATTTTGACAACTATAGATTAATTGGCAGTGCTGCCAAATACATATAGCCACATTGTCGTTTTATTCAAATCTATTTCTAATCTTTGTAACAATATTGTATATTTTATTTAAATTATTCTTTAAATCAGAAGCTTTTCTATACAAAAGGTTGAAAAATGTATTGTCTTAAGGTGGGAATAGCTGAACGCTGAAATTTTAAAGGTAACTAATTGTAAGTTATCTTTAAATGTAAATGTTGCTACACTTAATGTTGCAATTGCCGAACGCTGAAATTTTAAATGTAAGCTAAATTGGCAGCTGATATAACCTGGTATATGGCAAGCTGTGTAAACACTTACTTCACTGTAAGAACGTGTTACCGTAAAGTCCCAACTTGCAGAAAATAGAATTTCAATTTACGGTTACATGGCAGTTGTAGGACAGTGATGGACTGTATGCATGTTGTATGTGAATGGGGCACAAAAGGCCTTTTGTGGTAATTATATCTGTTTTCGTATGTTTATATACCAGGTTGGATCAGCTGACACATTTAGCTTAAATTTAATATTTCAGCGTTCGGCTATTCCAACCTTTACTCTTGCACACGGTATTCGAACCAGTAAAAACCAGCGTTGAAGCTCATATTTCTTTTCTTAATTCCTATATATATTTTTGATGCTCCCAAAAATCCCTAAATCTCGTGAAACATTTAAAACAACAATTAGAACAAAATTTAACTAAGTTTTGTTAATCGGTTTAATAAATAAATATTTTTGCAAATTCCTTGAACTTGTACATACACAAACATACCAAAAGAGTACATATTTGATCAACTAAAAACAAATCGTAAAAATTTACGATGAAAAGTAAAAAATTGTAACGCTGTTAGGCTAAAATATTTTTAATTGTGAAAATTTTTTGTGTGCATTAGTTTCAGTCATTCATTTCTTGTAGGGATGTAGTGCTCTTTATTTATAGAGTTGCCAGATGAAAAATTGAAGACATCATCGATTTTAAGATGGAAGTACATAACACGCGTTTCACGAGTCTATGCGTTACAAGCGTCTGTTAAAAAATTATAGCTAGTGTAATTGTATGTAACAAGTTACATGGCAGGTCTCGTAGAATGCTTGACGCATAAAGTAGATCTACTTTTACTTTTGAACGCGCAACGCGCGTCTTGGAAAATTTCATCTGTTTTTGATAGCCGTTGATGACAAATTATATTACATTTTCAATGTTATCGATTAATATGTTTATGTCGTGGATTATTATATATTGATTTTTATTATAATAAACGTTTTTAATTAAGAAACCACTGTCGCAATAAAGATTTCTAATATTTTCAAGAGTGAAATGCATTGAAATTGTTTTTTATCACAACTGTTTCTTCAAATATATATTCATATAATTTATCGATTTATTTTACGTACTAACTACCATCTCTGTTATGTTTATTAATTTTGCAATATATTAAACAAGGTTGCGTATGCTCTTTTTGCACAATATATTACATATATACAAACTCAACTTATTCCACAAATTCTTTAAAATGTTCAATATTATATAACATTCTAGTGAAATGAACTTCTATGTGCATATATTACACTACAGCTGATCAAATTATATTGGCGCATAAAACGCTTTACATGTACCTTGGGTTGAAAAACGCGTCAGAAGTATGAAACGTACAGAACGCGCGTCGCGTGAAACGCGTGTATGTACTTCCAGCTTAATTACTGGTATGATGATTGCATGATAAGGCTAATTATACTGGCATAACAAGGCAGTTTGTTTGCATTTATGGTGAGGGGAGTGGTTTTTGGTTGGCACAATTTTTCAACCAGCTTCAACCCCGCATTAGGAGAACAAAACTAATACATACGCACTTATAAATACAAAGAAAACACAGATTCTGTATTTTCTATTTTACAGAGCGTTTTTAGTCTTCAGATGTCCATTTTTGTGTAAACATAAATATGAAAACAGAAGAGGATTGATCGCGGCAACAGTAAACAGTAGCTAATTCACTGAAGGGATTTTTAAATTAAGATAAATTACTATATTGAATAAAATAAAGAAAACTAAAAAATGCTAAATATATATTTGAAAAATTCTAACTGCAAAATTAAATATATAAAGCGCTAACTACAAATAAAACTGCTATATATAGCAGCAAAAATGCTAAAATGGCCACACTGCTATTCAGTACACAGAAATTTTTTAAGCGAAAGCATAGCAATGAAGCGGAAAGTTGTAGGGGCTACAATTACTAGAGGAGGAAAACAACAATAAAATATAATATACTGTACTCAATAATTTTTAATTGCTTAATATGGTATATATTTAATTTTATTTGCCACAATTGCGGCATATGAAAGAAATTTTTTTCAACTTTCCGATCAACTCACAGCAACGCTAACGGTAAAATGTCAACTGAATTTTTACATGAAGTACGGCGCACATATTATTAGACAAGTATTTTGGTACGCCACAGACATCAGAAAATCAAAAATTTTTTTAAACCGGCACGTACTCGATATTAGAGCTGTACCGAACTGAATCAAACGCTCTCAAACGCTCGTTTTTGACAAGAACCTCTAATCAAACCCATGTAATTTAAATGGGTTTGATTAGAGGTTCTTGTCAAAAACGAGCGTTTGAGAGCGTTTGATTCAGTTCGGTACAGCTCTACTCGATATACATGCTATTAGACAGAAAGATTTGATACGCCAACTAACATGTCTGCTGAAGTCGCGAACGCAAATGCTGACGCAGGGCATATGCTAACGCAGTTCCGTTTATAGAATGCTTAACAACGCTTCATATGATTTAAAAAAATTGTGTATGTATATGTACATACAACAAATTGTAGTGTTTAAAGTTATTTTGAGTGCCAATATTAAAAAAGAAGATATATTGTATAATGGTTAAGGAAAATATGTTTATTTGTTTTAACTTTTTACGTTTGTATAAATGTCACAGAATATTGTGTAGCTTGTGGTGCTTATCATTAAAAAAAATCAAAACAACTGTTTGAAACAGTGATGGCTCTTTCCGTATAAATACGTACGAAATTGAATAAATAGTACAATATTTTATTTTAAACTTGTGATCGATGTAATATCTGCATTATATGTATAGCTAAATTATAATTTTACTAATACATTTATTTTATAAGGGTGCTGGTGGATGAAGTACTGAACACAAGAGTACGATGCCTTAGATCCCGAGATTGACTTCATGCATTAGTGCAATATTGTGTTTATTGTTATCGGATTGTCTAAACATTATCGACACATTTGCCTGCATGTACTTACATAAATTACATATGGATGTAGTAATATTGGTACCACATAAATTTGTGCCCATGCGTTCATATATCTACATATACATACGTATGTATAACATTAACCTACTATACAAAAAATATTTACAATCTTTTGTGATTTTGTAAAGCAAAATAAGTTATATGGCAGATTAATTTATTAAATATGCTATGTATATCAAATGTATCAACTAAATGTTAAAATAAACCAAACAAGAAGTACAAAAAAGCCTTTGTGCCGCACTCTCACTCAATATACATACATACATGCCATCAATCTTGAGTATTTCTGCGTAAAATTATATTTTCTGTTGGTTGGCTGTGCTGCGCTTCGTTTTTCTGCGTTCAAATAAGCGTTTTCACAATTTGCCTATTAACAGATTGGATCAGCTGATGCGTTTGCGCAGCGGTTGCGAATTCAGCGTCTGGCTAATTGGGCCTTTAGGAGGAATTTCTAGTTTCATTATAAATATATTTTCATGTAAATATATAAAGCCTAAATCAAATGTTGTAGAAATCAACTAGGACCATATTAATAATACATACATATATACATATGTAAAATCTATATTTATATATAAAAATAAGTTGCATTGTGTTAGTAATTGATGTTCTCCGGAATGCGTGGTCAAACCATGAATTCAATTTATATACTTAGCTATTCTAAATCACAACTTCGGAGATCTATGAAATAAATTACATATAAATACAACACTAAAAACATAGATATTTATATACATTATGCACAGCCCACGTCATATGCATGAGTACGTGCAGGATGCAATGACTTATGTGCATCATTACGGTCGACCAGATTTATTTATAACATTTAAGTGTAATCTATATGGTTGGTGAATAAAGTCACATCGCATGAAGTTGACAATGTTATATGTTCAGAAATTCGAGATCAAATAAGTGATCCTGAGTTATATGATGTTGTTGTGCAAAATATGATACACGGTACATGCACAGCCCACGTATTATGCTTGAGTACGCGAATAAGATATCTGTTGAAGCTTTGGAAAGAACAATGAAAGATCTCCGAGATAACTCTGAGTTTTTTGGTGGTACGTTGATTTTATTGTCAGGCGATTTTAGGCAAACATTGCACGTCATTTCTATATCGACAGCTGCCGATAAAATTAACGCTTGCTTAAAGTCTTTATATTTATGGAATGATCCATCTGCTGATAAGTTCTCTAAGCAATTGCTGAAAATTTGGGAATGGTGTAACGCCTGTTGATGACACTGGATTGATAACATTGCCATATGATTTTTTCCGTTTCGTACAGTCAAAAGAGGAATTTATTGAACGTGTTTTCATGCCATGCATGGTTGAGTGCCAGAGCGATTTTACCGGCAAAGAAGAAAGATGTTACTGAATTAAACATGGCTATACAATCAAAGACTCCTGGCAAAGTGGTGTTGTGCAAATCTGTCTGTACTGTTACCAATGAAGAAGATGTTGTGAATTATCCAACAGAATTTTTTAATTCGATGGACTTACCAGTATTGCCGCGTAATCTCCAATTGAAAGTTGAAGCCCCTATTGTTATGCTTTGCAACATCAATCAATCCCGTTTGCGTAATGGTACAAGACTTGCTATCAAAAAGTTTATGGCTTATATAATTGAAGCTACTATTTTAACTGGAAAATTCCACGCATCCCAATGATTCCTTCTGATATACCATTTGAATTTAAACGACTTCAGTTTCCTGTTCGCCTTGCGTTTGTGATTTGTGGAGTGGATTTAGGGTATCCAGTTTCCTCACATGGACAGTTTTATGTAACCTGTTCGCGCGTTGGCAAACCATCGGTTTTGTATATTTACACCTAGAATGGAAAAACAACAAATGTTGTTTACCACAGAGCATTACAATAAAAGCAGTTTATCACTGATTTAAATGAATTCGAATTAATTTTTGTATTTTCTTTTTTGCACTACGAAGTGTATATATATATATATATATATATATATATATATATATATACATATATATATATATATATATATATATATATATATATATATATATACATATATATATATATATATATATATATATATAATGCTTCCCTATAAACACTTAAGCTGGATTCACCCATGTTTCAGAACGAATTTCACGTTCGGAAACATGTTTTTTTATATGTAGTTTGACGTTTCTGTTTTAGAGATTGAGAGAGCGAAAGAGAGTAACGTGTTTCGGAACCTGACTTGGTTTAATTTTAATTCGCGTTCCCAAACATTGGAACTGTGCTGCTAGAAAGTTTAATTTCTTAAGTGAATTAGAACTGAGATGCCACAGCATATTATGTGTACATATGTATAGTAAAATACAGAACTTGTTTTATACTTTTGTATGTATAACAACACACTTGTTTCGTATTAAAAAATATATAACTGGGGAATATTGTTATAATTAAAATTAAATAAACAGTGATAATGCCCAATTGTAAAACTCACACACATAGTTTATAAAATTATTTCACATGGTAGCCTTGATGTTGCAGAACAAATGCGCGAAGTGGGTGAATCGCCTCAGAGCACACTCTCAAAAAACTAGAAATGTTGTCCAAGGTCAATATCGTTCTGAAACCATGGGTGAATCGAGCTTTATTGCACATTATTTCAATGGAACAAACTGATTTAAAAGTAACAGAATATAATAAAATGAACTAACATTTTTAAGCTTAAGGTCTTTATTTTTATATTTATTAAACCATAAATAGTTTTTCGATATTTCGTCACTCCTTTGTGTGACTTCTTCAGGAAATTTATTTTGTATTTGATATGAAAAAATTATAATACATAGGCAGTTATGAAAATACAGAACTTGTGTTTTCTTTTTACAGAACGTGTTTAGTCTTCAGATGTTCACCTTTGTGTAAACATGATCATAAAAACAGAAGGGGGTTGGTCGCGGCAACAAACAGTAGAACTAATAAAATAACTCATAGAAGTTTTTGCAGTAATTTTTAATAACTAGTAAGAGTAAAAATTTTGGGTTTTGAAAATTTTAACAATATTTTACTGAAATTACCGAAATAAATATTAATGGTCGCATGAATAAGCAAACAATTTTTTTGGTTTTTAAATAGTCTTATTAATTATGTGTGAGAAAACAATCTTATATGAATGTACCTTTAAAAATTCACTTTTCATGTTTGTGCATATTGCACTACATACTTTTTTTCGTTTGTTTATTTGTCTTAAAAAACAGTTATATAAACTATACAAACATTAGTTAACAATATATATAATTTTTACATACATACATATGTATTTTAATATGGTCCTAGTTGATTTCTACAACATTTGATTTAGGCTTTATTTATTTACATGAAAATATATATATAAAGAAACTAGAAATGCCTCCTAAGATTATTGCCAATTCCTCATCACTTATTACAGTCATATATCCGCTAAGATTGTTTCAAAACGCATGTGTACAGCGAACGAATAATAACACCAAATGAACAAAGAAATACTAACTCATGAATGAATTCATCCACTGTGTTTTGAAAAGAACAAAAGAAAGGAACTAAAAATTCATCTTGTCTGTACAGGCACAATTTCAACCAACAATAAATTTTGGGTATTTTATTACTTATCTAGTCAATAACTTTGTTTTCTACTGTACAACAAAATACATATGATAATTATAAACCATCTCAAATAATAACGATATCAAGGCGCATTAATACTTAATTTGCCTTGAACGATTCGTTTGTTCCAAGGCGAATCACCACTGTATTCAATTCGCCTTGGTTTCATCACATCGATCTTTTTGTAAACAAATCTCAACTTTAGTACTCCTAATTTGTGAATAGTGTTTTATTATAAACTGAAATTTATGTACATTTGTATTAAAAACTAAACAAATCCAGTACAAAGATAATATTGCTCTGAATAACAGGTAACTGAAACCAATATGTTAAAACATTAAATGTTGAATTACAACTGCACCACCTCATTATATTATATCCCAAATATCTTAACTTGGCTTAGTAAATGCATACTTGCATATGCATAAACTTATGCACATACATATGTATGTATACATGTAGTTAAAAACAAACCAGCAGAGAAAAGTTGCTAGTCTATGTAAACCACTTAGCTTTAAAGATGATATAAAAAAGTGATTCACTACTAATTTTATATATTTAAAAGTTTGGTCACATTTGGGCAAATACATTTAAGCGCAAAAATATGTACATATGTAACTATTAACCACTAATGAAAATCATTTCACTTCACAAGTTTTTGTGTTAAACAGTTTCCAATAATATTAGTTTATATGATTGTCGCATTAATCGTTTACACAAGTCATTATTCTGCCCAATAAATCAGTGGTAATTTAAATGTAATTTAACTTTAAATGCCATTTAAATACCAAATTTTGTAAATAAAACTTAAATGCCCCTCATTGGCCATTTAAATCGAGCACAGTAAACATTTGACTTTGACTTTTTTTTCTTTTAAGAAGAAGAAAACATTGTGATGTTGAGAAAAATTTGCTAAAAAATTTACAAAAGTTGCGTAATTAAAGTTAATTATCAATATAATAAAGTTGGAAATCAATAAAACAATATTTATTGCACAAATGGACTCAATTAAAAAACTTAAAATAATTTCATTACGCATCTATACACGAGCACAATTGTGCTGGCACAATATGTTAGTTTGTTGGCATTTTCGGTGAGGGGAGCGGCTATTTTCTGGCATAATTTTTCATCCGGCTTCAATCCCGCACTAGCAGAACAAAACTAATACATACATCTAATAAAAGAAACTTTTATGAGTTTTTGCAGTAATTTTTAGTAACTAGTAAAAGTAATAATTTTTGGTTACAGAAAATTTCAGCAATATTTTACTGAAATTACTTAAATAAATTTTAATGGTCTCATGAATAAGCAAAAACTTCTATTGCTTATATGAATTATATGAATGTAACTTGGAAAATTCACTTCTCATGTTTGTGCAATTTGCACTACATACTTCTTTTGTTTGTTTATTCGTTAAAAAAAAAAAAAAACAATTATATATAAACTATAAAAACATTAAACTCTTCTTATATTTATTCTTCAGGCTCTAGGTCTAAGACTTGAAAATAAAACTCTTGTTATGTTATATCTCGTGATATTTTTAAACATTTTATTCTTTCGATATTTCGAAAAACTGAAAAAACAATTTTGTTACAAAATTTAGTATCACAAAAATATAATTTGATTTTATTTAACTAAAGAGTAATTTATAAACAAATGTTTAAAATTATAAACATAACAACACGTAAATATATTTTGTCTTACTATTGAGTAAAGTCGTCTAATTTTGAAAAGGGTTAAATGTTTACTAAATTTGTTTTGGTTTATTGTATTTTGTTATTATATGTCTATACCAAGGCACATCTATATGTATTTTGTTTGTGTAAAAAATTTTCGTTTGTCAAATGGACTTGACAACTAAAACAAGAAAAATGGCGATACAGAAGAAAAACAACACAGACACCAACAGACGCTAAATGAGAAATATGTAAAGTGTTTATTTCAAGGTCTTTATTTATAAAATGTTTGTGCAGAAGTATGAAATTATTATTTACATATTCATTGCTGGATGGAATTGGTGCTTATAAGGGTAAGCTTTTGTAAATACATATAATAATATTCATATAAAAGTTCAATTTAATTAGTTCTGTCGGAGTTGATTCTGCAAGTTGACTAGATTAAGGTTCACATATTTCCTCCTCTTATGAAAGAATCGGACACAAATTTTTCATCTACAATTGCTACAAATACCTCTGAACAAGTCTCCGTCTGAACCTAAAGAAATGAAGTTGTTGTAACGCTCTAACAATCAAGAATCAATGACATTGAACAATTCGCCTTTAGATGATATTCCGGCAACATTTCAGCCAATTCTGGTGGTTTTACACAATCCACAAAATGACTATTAGTCTGCCAATTATACAGCACCCATAGTCAATCAAGCCTTAAAAATTCTAAGAAGGCTAACCAAATTTACTGAAATCCATAATAATGGTGTACGTCCGAGGCAGCCTATAAAAACTTTACATCAAAGAGAACAAGAACCCAGAATATGAGAACAACGGTGAATATAACTTATTTTTTATATAACAGTTTACGAAATATTTGTTTCATATATGTATTCTACATATATGAATTCATTACGCGTTAATGCCATGGATACCGCATCTTTCGGCGCTTGGAACAACGATCCCTCTCCCTTAAAGAATTTGCGCTTGCACACTGCACAAACACGGATTGTTTTATAAGTTCAGAAAATATACTTAAATAAAAACTATTGCTTTTAATAATAATAAGCAAAACAATTATATATTATATATAAATAACTCTTGTTTTCTTAGCAATTTTCACAAAATTAACTGTTGTTTTGAACTCTTCACAAATTTTCTTTTTGGTGCAAAGACTAAAAAGCAGATTTTGACAAGCGAGTTCAAGGCGAACTAAGGCGAATCAGGCGAATTGTTTCAGCTGTTCGCCATTTTGCATATTAAGGTCACCTAGTATAGATGCGCCTTGGGATAGCAGAGCGGAGTCAAAGCACTATATCCAACGGTCATGGCCTGTTAGAACAGAGCTTTGTGTCGGAAAACAAAACGTAAAATATGATTCGATTGTTGAAGCGGAAAAAGTGTTAATGCCGCCTCTGCATATTAAGCTAGGGTTGATGAAACAATTTGTTAAAAAACTCGATCAGACCTCAGAAGCTTTTGAATACTTGAAAAAGTTTTTTCCTGAGTTATCAGAAGCAAAGGTTAAAGCTGGGGTTTTTGTTGGTCCGCAAATTAGAAAAATTTTCGCCGATGAAGAATTTCCAAAGTTACTGAATCGTACTCAAAAAGCAAGTTGGAACAGTTTTAAAGCAGTAGTTTTTGGATTTTTAGGAAATAAAGCTGAAAACTACGAAAACTTAGTTGAAGGATGTCATTAAAAGTTCATATGCTCCATTCCCATTTAGATAAATTTAAAAACAATATGGGAGCGTATTCAGAAGAGTAAGGAGAACGTTTTCATCAGGACATTATGAACTTCGAACAGCGTTATCAAGGCCAATACAACGAAAACATGATGGGAGACTATATCTGGGGTTTAATGAGAGGAAGTACTATTTTCCACTTTTTTGTAAGATATTTTGATAAAGAAGCTTAATAAAAATTATAAATGTATATATGTGTATGGTTCTATCTTCGATTAAACATTAAAACCATAAAGTTTGAAAAATATCGTTTATTCGGTGTTCTAAATACAAAAGAAAACTATTCTATGTCATATATATTTTTTTTGTGTAATTACGACCTAAACTATCGAAATTTTATACTTTGAAGTCAAAGTCAAATTTTGTGTTGATCCGTGTTATTTACAAGCATGCGGGTATTCTCATATTCGTTTTTTGAGTTTTGCCAAGCTATATCGAGCCCTTTATTACTAAGCGGTTATTTAGATACAATTTCTTTTGCCTCGCCGGTAGTTTTCCGTAATAAATGACAAAACCGCTCTATATTACTCAAAGGCGAACTATTTATATATAAAGCTGTAAAAAAGTATCAAAAGGCGGGTCACCAGGGACAGGGACTTCATACCCTAAAAACTGTGTTTTCGGCACTGTTGCCAGCTATTTCCCTACAAATATAGCTAAATATAGTTAGAAAATCGCTAGGAAATAGCTAAATTCAAAAACAAGTAAAAAAGTTTTGCAATAAATCGCAAATTTTTTTCATTGAAATAAACTCAAAATGTAAAAAAATAGTTAATTTTTTTCAAAAACATATATTTAAGTAACGCAAAACATATTTTTTAATTGCGTGTACATATCGCTAGCTAAAACGCAAACGACCCTATTTAACATTTCAAAAATTTCACAAGAAAAGAAAAAAAACTTTTAAACTTAATTTAAATTAGCATGATTTTCACC